>JASUUH010000053.1:0-271590 GCA_030449925.1 Citropsis articulata | reverse complement strand
AGAGCCTTTTTGCCTTGTCTTTTTATCCCTTCTTCGTTGAATCCATAGAATAAAATAATATGGGATAATTAATCTTAAAAGTGTCGTTTTGTAACTAAAATAAGATTATGTGAGTCTCAAGGAAATTTTGGTAAAATTGGAAAATCCAAAAGTGAAGAAATATTGCATATTCGGCTGCAAGTGGGTAAAAACTCAAAAAGAATGGCACGAGGGGATATTTTCACTTGATATCCTATATAATATAAATTAACAATCCACATTTCATTCAAATATGAACACCCTTCTTTGTTCTTCATGGTCAATAAATCAACTTACACGTCTTTTTCTTGTTTTTTTAATTTGAAAAAGATAAAAATAAAAGTCTACTTCCTGCATGCTTATATCTAATAAATTAACAAAAAGTAGTTTGAATGAATGAATCATTTTATCATTAAGAGTACGAAAAGTAAATTTTGGGCATTCTACTTCATACTCTGCGTGTTAGTATATTTGTGTTCATATATGAAATATAGCTATTAGAAATGAGAGACATAATTAAAAGTCGAGAGATCACTTAATCCAATAAAATTATTCAAATTATTTAGTAGTTTCAGTTCATTCTTTAGTTTTTGGATTAACCTTGGTGTATTATTGAAAGTTAACATGACAAAGACCGTTTACGGACTAGGAAATTATGAAAATGATACATGAGGGGTAGCTGGACTAGGTTAAAAAATATTAAATAGTAATAAATAATAAGATAAAATGGGGTCACAATGCATTGAATCCTAGCAATATTTGTTGCCTCAACCTATGAACCAAAGATCATCAATATTTTTTATATTCAATATTGCCACCCAGTACGATACGTTTGATAGTGCCCACACATTAGCTCTCCACGTTTGAATAAAGACGCTTGACCCATAAGCAAAGCATCGTATGCTTCCAATCTTGGATAAGGTTGTATTCAAAAACTCACACGTCAGAGCAGGGGGGAAAAAAAAAATGAAGAAGCAAATATGTACCTTTACAATTTCAATTCAAAGAAAACGGATAAAAAGAATCCTTAAACGCCAGGGACATATCTCAGTAATTTTACCACCGTTTTCGGGTAGTTCGGTCAACCCATATGCTTACATTACATGTCAATTTTGTCATGGTCTAGTCGACGTCCATGGACCACAATGCATCATCAATGGCAGTACTGTAGTTTTGTACAAAACTTAGGTTGTTCTCGAAACCACATACTGCATAAAGGTCGCTGACCGTGAGACATAAGTTGCTGGGTTTTGCTCGTCTTTCTTCTTGCAAGCCTTTGTCTGTCTCTTTGCTTGTTTCTTGATTTCAGTGTTTTTGGAAAGAAAAATAAACAAATAAATAACAGCAGCTTTTTTTGACTCCGACAGGAAGTCGAGGTACTTCGATTAATCAAAATTCGATCTTTTTTGCAGATATTGATTTGTTTTATGCGTTCCATTATGTAAGCTGAATTTGAGCTCTGAATTGTGTGTTTGAGGCTAGTGGGTAGCGACTAATGTTTGTAGTGTAAAAGAAAGTACTTCTTATCTGGGTTCTTTCTGAAGGTTCAGATTTTTCAATTTTTTTGCAGCTTTTGGGTGAAGAAAAAGCAAATTCTTTCTTGACTCTTTTGTGTCTTTGTGAAGAAGAAGCTGTTTTTGAAGTTAAAGAAAAGCTTAGACGTAAAAAATTGAAGATAAAGAATCAATATCAGAACTTTGGAGTTGTATTTATTGAGAAAATTAATCTTTGAGGTACTTTATTACTGTACTTGAATATTAATTGTCAAGAATTTAAACTTAGTAAGGTTGAATGATTTATGGTTTTAATTATTCACAGGATTCTTCAGGAAACATGAGTCTTTTGTACACTCCTAATTTCAAATATCCAGAGGGAGACTTGAGGAAGAATCAAGAATTCATGGATTCAAGTGCCCATTGTGATCAACAGAACCACCAGCTGAGTGATTCTAGTTTAACGCGATATTGCTCTGCACCAAGCTCATTTCTCGAGAGTCTTGTCAATAGTAATGGTGGCGGTGGTAATTGTGAGGATTATCGATGCTTTCGACCTTCAAGTCCTGAAATAGACAATTTTCTTGCAAAATATATGTTACCATGTAATGGTTCTGGTGATTCTGGTTCTCATGCTTCACAAGAATTTGCGGTAAAAACTATGAAGCAAGAAGAGTTAGAGCCTATTACCGAGCAGAATGAGTATTCTAATGGCTCCTCACAGATGGTGTACCAAAATTTGCCTGTGCATAGTTTGGGAAATGATATTTCAGTGAATGTTGGTAATGCCATGGATAATTCCTATAGTGTTGCGAGCTCTATGGCCTTGGAAAATTCGATGCAAGAGAGGACGGCTACCGGAAATGGTTCTAATCTTACTAGGCAAAACAGCTCTCCAGCTGGCCTTTTCTCCAATCTAGGAGTTGACAATGGTATTTCTCTTTGTTTCATGCTCATAATCAACTATTTCTTCCCTCTTATTTGTTACTCTTTTATGTCAATCTTTGTTTTGTTTTTTGAGAAGGTTGGAGTAGTTTTTAAAAATATAGTTTGAATCTAATGAATTATGTTTTTTCAAGTATCCATGTGCTTAGCCAAGTTGCAAATGACTAAATATTTTGAAGTCAAAGCTGAAAAAAGAAAACAGAAATATACTGCTTTACTACAGTTTTTAAGCAATCAAACATATCATTATCTCTTTTGCAAATCCTTTTGCTGGAAAGTTTAAATGTTTTTTTTTCTTACATGGCAATTTGGGTTGCTCAAGCTTTTATTTTGATGTCATCTCTGTTTTGGAATGCTTACCAGTTTGTTGGTGTGATGCTCAACTGAAATCAACTAAGGCCAAAAAAAAATTCAAATACTGGCTTAATCCCATTTCCTGAACATATGTCAGTTGCTAACAGTCTCATAATTACTACCAGGCTTTGCTGGAATGAGAAATGGGGGATGCTTTAGAGCTTGCAATGGTACTAATTTAGAAGCTAGCACATCAGCTAGTAGGTTAATCAATCGTTTTAACTTCTCGCCTGGGTCATCTTCAAGATTTATGCCTCAGATTGCTGAAATTGGGAACCAAAGCATGGGGAATAGTAGCCCGGAGAAAAATTTTGTGGGCAATAATGGTGCCAGTGGACAATACATGCCCAATTTTTCAAGCGATCCTTGGGATGATGCTTCATTCAGTGGTGTTAAGAGCGCTAGAGACAGTCCTTGCAACATGTCTTTTGGTCTAGACGCATATGATGAAACTCAGGTAGATTTTGCTCGTCATTTTTATTTCTCTGTGTTCTGCTTAGCCTTCATCTATTCACTGATTGTATTATAATTTATTAGAATGGAAATTCTGGAAACCAATCTACTCGCTTGGTCCACCATTTGAGCTTACCAAAAACATCTGCTGAAATGGCTGCTGTGGAGAAGTTTTTGCATTTTCAAGGTTCTGTTCCTTGCAAGATTCGAGCCAAAAGAGGTTGTGCCACTCATCCAAGAAGCATTGCCGAGAGGGTAATCTCATCTGTTATACAAAATAAGATTAGTTTTTTATGGTGATTCTTTTGGCCTTTCCATCCTTCAAATCATGACATATTTAATTGGGATCTGTTAATTTCAGGTTAGAAGAACTCGGATAAGTGAACGAATGAGGAAATTGCAAGACCTTTTCCCAAACATGGACAAGGTATTTAAGACTTGAGAGACTAGGATTATCACTCAATTGTGTTAGTCCTAATTTTTGCTTGACAATCATTGATTTTTTAACTTCCTTTTTCGCAGCAAACAAACACGGCTGAGATGTTAGATCTGGCAGTTGAACACATTAAAGATCTTCAGAAACAAGTCAAGGTAACATAATAGAATACAACCCTTTAATCAACTTCACATGAACAGCTAAGCAGCACTACCTGCCCTAACCAAACATTTTTTTCCTTTTCGTGCAGTTACTCACGGACAATAAGGCAAAATGCACGTGCCCAAACAAACAAAAGCTATGTTGAATTGCAAAAACTTCCGGTAGACTTGTCTCTGTACAGATAGCATAAGAAAGCTGCTACTTGTGAGATGAAAAAGAAAGATAACTCTTCATTTCCACTGCCCTTAAAAAAATAATAGGATAGTGAGTGAGATTTAGCGGGTTGAAAAGATTGCTGTTGTAATTTATTGTAAGATCCAATTGAGTAGAGTGATTGTCTTGTTTTGATTCCCTTCACGTAGATTAATTGTATTATTAAGCTTCTTCATCCATGATTTCTTCAATACAAAGTACAATCTTTTAGCTGTTGGGCAAAAGTTTGAAAAGAAATTGTATGAGTTGGGATGGTAAAAGAAATTGGAAGGCGAGCTAATGTTATACAAACTTAAGCTAAAACTATAAGCGTGGACACCAACGCTTTTCCGGGTTTGATGTGCCATCATCTCTCCCAGTCAATGTCTTCGTTCATAATCTACGGTTATGGGATGTGTAATCTGTTCAATCCAAATTCTAAGGGTCCATTGTTTCAACCTTTTGACAGGTGGGCAAGCCAAACTATAAGTGCTTGGAGCTTTTATTCCACGACATTAATGTACTAAACGGAACCTGAATGTTGTTTCTGCCATACCTAGCTACTATTTGACAACATCATGTAAGGTCACAATTCTTTGTTACTGCAAAGGACTCGAAGCCTGGTGTGGTCCCAGGGCTAGAGAATTTATCTCAACTCTGATTTTAGATGCTATCAATAAAGATAAAACAGATGATATAAGGGCAAGGTTAACTTCTTTGATTCTACTATGAAAATCAGTGTCGCCACGGATGTAAGAAACGGAGAAATAAAAGGTTGATAATTTGCACCTTGCCTGATATAATAAAAATTGATAAATCATATCCATTCAACTCTCTTTCAAGTCGGTGAAAAATATAACCAGCTTCTGCGTACTGGAAATCAGATTTAGTTCGATAATAGACCTAAAAAAAACCTGATGGATGAGGTTTTCACATATATCTTTGCGTATCCATTATTTTCTTTATTTTATTAAGGAGTAGAAAAAGGATCAGACGGGACATGCTAAGTGCAAGCGGTGCGTTAATTCAAATTTCATCGTGTAAAATTGTGGTATTGTTAAATCCTTTATGTGAACAGAACAAAATTTCCCCCTTTTTTTTTCATTTTTTTTTTTAAACTTGAAACTTCTAAGGCCCAAGGTCAGTAACTAAAAAAACAGTTCCACTTGGTCCACTGAACTGGTCTCTGAGTCTTGACGCGTGGTTCTCTTTTGTTCATGTCAAAAGCACTACTGGCTCCCAGACCTGCTTCATCTTTTATGCTTTTTCCTACAAAACACAAACCTATCTCAGATTTTTTAATAATATTAACAAACTTTCTTCTTTTCGGATTGATTCAACTCAAAAACGTAACTTTGATCCGAAGGTTTCTTCTTTTCTATTGGGTCTCTTAGTCTCTTACGAAACGTATAGAGTAGAAAATTGAGATGTCGAACTTTCAGCAAGGTAACTATAATAATAAAATCGATTATGTATTCAAAATAGTACTGATTGGAGACTCTGCAGTGGGCAAGTCTCAGCTTTTGGCTCGTTTTGCAAGAGATGAATTCAGTGTAGATTCAAAGGCCACGATCGGTGTTGAGTTTCAAACAAAAACACTTGTTATTGATCACAAAAATGTCAAAGCTCAGATTTGGGACACTGCTGGTCAAGAAAGGTTTCCTTTTTTTTTTTTTTTGAGTCAAAGTATTTCATATTTTCGTACTTTTTTTGGCTGATTTCATAAGATGTTTATGTTGGTAATTTTGATTGAGATTATTGTACAAAGTCAAATCAGAATCCATGGGATTATTTTTACAGTTCGGTGAAGTGGAATATGCTTAGTAGGAATGGAATATTTTTGTTGATCTGTAGCTCAAGCTGACAAAACATTTTGATTGCCTTTAAAATTTTACTTACGCCTCTTCAGTAGGAACTGATCTGTCTCTTTTGTGAATTATGCTGTGTGAAGAATATTAACGATGCGCGATGAATTGATTTAGTTACTATAAGTTTGTTCATATATTTTGTGGAGAAAGGAACTTGGAATTGTGTAATACTACAAGTATAGGCTAAATTTGATTATGTGTTGTTTGTTTATGATGTAATATATTACAAGAAATTGAAGGCGATTTCTTTTGCATGTTAAAACAGACACTAGAGTTATGTAGCTAACTCAAAATAGCTGGATTAACTGCTCCTGATTAATTAATGTAATTGTCGGGCCCCTTGAATACCTCTTGGAGTGCCATATGTATTGGGAGACAGATAGTTTCTTTCTTTCTTGTGATAATGCCTAATAGCTTGGACCATATCTATTACTATTGTCCATAGTCATGTGCTTTTGATCTTTAATTTCTTTATTGAGCTTATAGTTCAAATTTCCTCTGTTTTCTTGGTTTCTATGTCCTTGCACGTAATAGGTTCATTTTGTGTACTCTGTTGTTGGTGATCTTAGGTATCGGGCTGTAACAAGTGCATACTACAGAGGTGCAGTGGGGGCGATGCTGGTCTATGACATAACTAAGCGTCAGTCATTTGATAATGTGGCGAGGTGGTTAGAGGAACTGCGGGGACATGCAGATAAAAATATTATCATCATGCTCGTGGGCAACAAGTCTGACCTGGAGACCCTGCGAGCTGTACCCACTGAGGATGCGAAAGAGTTTGCTGAAAAGGAAAGCCTCTGCTTCATGGAGACATCAGCTCTTGAGTCCACTAATGTTGAGCTTGCTTTCCTCACAGTCTTGACAGAGATTTATCGAATTGTCTGCAAAAAGGCTCTCACTGCCAATGATGAATCAGAATCTGGTGGGAGTTCTTCGCTTCTTAAGGCTACCAATATTGTTGTCCCTGGGCAGGAACCAGAGTCTGGGCGAAGGAGTTACAACTGTTGCACATCATCGTAGGACTACTCTTCTTTCACTGACTGCCACATGGCTTGTGCTGCATATGGCTTCTGGTAAATTTTTCCTTCACCAGAGGATCATCCTGCCAAAACACCTTGGAGTTTGATGCAAATCAGGTAATCGTGTTTCTCTGGAAGAAGTTGCTGGTTTGTTGGAATGTAGATTTTGGAGACCTCAGATTGACAATGCTGTGTTTAAATTTTCCTTTAAACAGTTACTTGTAAAACAAAAGCTAACTGATTTTGACAGGAAGAAGAAGACTTCTTGAGTATACATGAAACTACCGCAAATTGCCTTTTTATCTGAATGTTGTTGTTTTTTAAAGGCCAAAAAAAAAAAAAAAAAACACTATTGGTGGCATTTCAATTTCTAAGCAAACCTTGATTCTGATAGAATGTTTTGCTTGTGTAGTAGAACTTTCAATTTTTACCATCACTGTACTCGTTTCGCAATCAGCTAAGCATGCTGGGAAACTTCTGGGATGGTCAATTTTTTTGTTTCCTGATTCTCGATCCTTGGCTTCTTGATGAACCAAGTATTCCACGTAAATTGAAGCTACTAGAGAAAGGGATAAACTTGAAAAACATTAGCTGACTGTGGTATTGTTGTGCTCTATGCATGTCTCTAGCCAATAGATACTGATCCATGCCCAAGAAAAAACAACAGAAGAATATGATTGTGTTACTCATACTGCAAGCTACAAGCTTTCTTATATAAAAGTTTCTTGGATTGAATGGAAGCCAATATGCCCCAGAAACATCAATCCATACACTGTTATGTAATTACCAGACATTGCAACATAACTTGTTAGCATTGTAATACAACATTCTTGTGGGATCCAACTATTGTGAACATCTGTATAATGCACACCTATTTCATAGTGTCTTTACATAAAATTTAACAGAAGCTAATTGTGTAATTAGCGTCTTTACATGTGAATGTGCTGGTCAGATCATCGTAGGCATAGCTGTAAGCATCGGGACAAGACTCCTTGAAGATTTTGGAGTAGTTAGTTGGCTTGCATGTATTAGGACCTCCAAAAGCACCAGTGCAGCAATACTCAGGCGTGTTGAATGCCATGCATGCACTCCTACATGCCACAACACGGCCAGTGTCCTTCTGTTGTAGATCTTCTGGGCACTTTGCGTTCAAGTCTGAAACACAGCGAACACTCTTGCATTGGCCAGTACCGCCGCTGGGGATGATGGACATTGGAACATTGTAGCCATCAACAAGGCTAACATCATAAAAGTCCTCGGGACTATCAAGGGTAAACTCAGCTAGTGATACTGGTGGTTCACCTCCTGCGCCATTACAGTTTAACTTAGCACCGCAGTCACCGGTGACACATTTTCCATTGCCGGACTGATCAAATGTACAGCCTGTACGTGGCCACAATCGGCCCGACCAGCCCTTCGGTGCCTCAATTTTAATGTTTTCTCCTGCGTTCAAATGAACTCCCCCATTCATGAGAACAGGTTTTCCCGAACCAGCTAAGATCCCTGGCCATATTGTCTCCTTGCATTTGTTTTCCAGTGTGAATATTGCAGCATCTGTGCCTGTGAAACAAAATATATAGAGGAAAACAAAATATAAACAGACCGTTCTGAAACAAACATTCATGATTAACGAACTAATGTGATTCCTGTAACCTGAGAAAGAGATCAAAGCCAAAGAGGAATATGCCAAAGAGCCATGAGAGAGAATGATTAAAATAATAAAGATTAAGAAAGAATTAATCGAATGAAAGCTTAGAGGCGCTCATATATATATATATAACGAGAGGGTTACTTTATGGGCAATGTAAGTTGAGGAAAAAGAGCAAGCAGTATTGGATTTGCACCGTGACAAGCGTTAATCAAGCTTGAACTTAAGAATGTAACGGATTACCGAATTTTTTTATTCAAAGCCAAACAAAACAATCCACAATGACTGGTCTTTATCTTTTTGAAACTCCGATAAGAAATTAAGACCTCTCATTGTTTGTTTTAATTATTTTGGATAACGTAACACGCGATTCGTTTTCAGAATTTTTGGATTTTTCTCTTTTTATCTGCTAATTTCTTTAGAATTATCTAAATTCGCAACACGGTTAGACTCCTTATGATTTATCCAAATAGAAAAAGAGTGTATCTTCCTTGTGATCTAAATTTGAAAATTTGATATAATATCTCATGTGATGTCCTGCAATGCTAACGTTGCTCGTCACTAGCCTGTATAATATGCATGTGGTTGGCTGTTTATTTACTCAAATTCTGTTTTCTCTTGTTTATTGGTTTGGCATATACGTACGTAGTGCAACACCCTTAACTTTTAATAAGATATATAGACAAATTTGCAAGGAAAATTTTATAAATATGGCCTAAATTATGGTCAAAATACATATAAAGCGTTCCACTTATTACCGCTTCTCTTCCTTTTATTATTTTGGAGAATAATGTACTTGAATAAAATGACATGCCAACCAGTGCCACACCAGATAATGTGTTCGCAATCATCGACTTGCTAGTCACTGACATTATCATATTTAAGGGTATTATTGTTTAAAATACTCTCTCTTTCTTTCCTTTTTTTTTTTGGGGGGGTTATTAAATAAGAAAAATAATGAATGAGTTATTTTTATAAGTTAACCTAACTTTGAGTAAATTAACTATTCAAACAAAAACGTTTGAGCAAATGGCTTGCAGTAAAGAACTAGATGACAGAGAATTAAATGAGCCATGCACGACTAGTGCCCTGCCTGCTCCAATTTCCAATGTTAACCTTAAAATATCCTTCAACCTTCCGATCGAAGCATTGAACCCTGGCTGCTATCACATGGTAGCCCATGAGCATTTTATTTAATTTGCTATTGTCTCCGCGCAGCTTCTTCTGCCTATCCCAAAAGAACATATGCAGTTTCTTCTCTTTGTTTCATTTTGATTATAGACTCACCAACCAAGAACCTCCTAAATAAGGATCCTGCATTACAGCATGACTATTGATAGGTAATACGACTTCTTAATTAATTTGGGTTTACATATCAAATTCAAAGCCATTGATGTTACGGTTATCATAGCCTTCTTCTCCGGTTATTGCTCGTTAGGGGGACTGCTGGATGTGTAGTCTCAGTGCTTCTCTCAAATCTTCTTGTAAATAAGCAAGTTTTGGACATCGGATCCTTCAACTAGTGTATTTAATTCCAATGGCCAATTGAATCTCTTCTCTGACTTTCATGAATCATAAATACGCAAGGATGGTTTACGAGCTCTGCTAACCGCCCATTTGCAAGGCGTCTTGTGTGTCGTTAATGCTAGCTAGCAGTAAAAAGATCCCTGAGGAGTTCATAAACAGAATTAGGGAGACTAATAAACTCATGCATTCAGAAGAAATCTTTGATATGGAGAGAGCAAATTCTTCACTTTTTACCAGAAAGAATATTGAATACGAATGCCTTTATGTCGGTTTTGGTAAGCTTAAATTCTGCTTTTACATCATGACATGCAGCCGCAACAAATGACTCACTCCTTAACCAATCACCAGGTTTGCAATCAACACATTGCTTACCAGCTTCTTTGCCCGCATCGAGAAACTCATTTTATTATTATTATTATTATTACTACATACGTACGTACGCTACCCAAGAAAGAATTGCACAATTTCTTGACTTTTGCACCTTTGACAAAAAGTTGACGAGTGGGAAATGGTAAGCTACAGCAGCTGTAACATACTCCTCTTAACAAAACTTATTTGGTTCCCACCGTTGTGTTTTTGTTTATGTGACGGAAATAAGTTACAATCGCTTGGATCTTAACAAGTGAATTTGATTGACTTTCATTTTTAACATTAATAATTTATAGCGAATGCATGTAGAACCAATTTCAAGTCAATTTGTCAACGGTCGTATATGTTGAATTGACAAATCTAATAATTGTTACTATAAATCCCTGCCGGCAGGGCTTCATTATTATTCTCTCACCCACTGCTTATTTTAAAATTGTCTGCAACTCTAAAATATTTCAAAAAATATTATGTAAACAATATAATAAGTAAATAATATTATTTTATATATATATATATATGGGCAAAACTACTTTGCAACTTGGTTTGGTACCCCTGCTTTTTGTCTTTTTTAAGGTCAACTATAATGGAATCCTATTATTTGTTATGAAAACAAAAAAGCTAAAAAATTTTAAAGTTTTACACATTAGTCCTGCACTTACATTTGACATGGCAAAATCCGGGTCCAGGTTTGGGTTTGACTTTTCTGGTTCTGGATCCGGATGGCAATTCATCTTACAGAATCCGAATAAAAACTGAATTTTTTTATTGCGGGGCTGGTACAGATTAAACCAGGAAATTATCCGCTTTTCTAAATTCTGGGTTTTAAACTCGAATAATTTTTTGTTGGAACCTAATCTCTCATATTGAAAAAGCCTTTATCAATAAACGATGAAATGATGAACATTAAATAACTAAAGCCAGGATTATTATCAACAAGATCACTCGACCAAAGCTTCTCGAATTCACAATCTTAAAAGGGAAAAAAGAAATTTTTAAAATCCCATTTATAGCCTTTATTTGCTCTGTCATTGTCTTGTTCATACTCCCATCAAATCACAATCCAACACCCTTCCAATAATCAACAAATGAATGAAATCACGTTCTTGGGTCAAATTCTCAAAAATATCGTTGATGAAACTGCTTGCCCGTGGCCTTGCTTCAGGATTGATCATCTTCGCCTTCTTCTTCTTTTTCTCGACTGTATCGCCATCTTTGGTGATAGCTATAGGGATTTGATTAAGGCTTTGGCAGTAAAGATGAAGAACACAACACAATTCGTGGTGATTTGGTGAGGAAATATTTGGCTTTCGGCTTTGGCGTGGTATGGAACTAGGCGAGGCTATTTTTTCAATTGTTTCATAGTAAGCAAAACTAATATAAAATAAATACATCCGGATCCGGGTTTCGGTTCATGAGTTCACCCAATTTCAAACCCGAACCCAAATATGTTAGATTTAAAAGATTGCATCCAGTTCGGATATAATTTCATTATGCAAGTTAAACCCGGTTCGGATTATCCTGGGTTCATTCGGTCTAGCGGATCTGGGTTTAAATTGCCATCCCTATTTCACACCCATTTTGCACCTTCAATGACATCATTTTTCTCACCCATTTTAATTAAAAGGTAATTAAAATTATTTTCAATATAGAAACAAAAATAATAAAACAAAATTATTTCTCTTATTTTTTTAATTAATTACAAAAATATATTTTACATTAAAAAATATATACAATCACCACCACACCGTCGCGTATGACACATTATTGATTGAAATGGGCCATGAAGGGCACCAATAGACTTGAAATTGGATGATCTGCACAATGATATTCTCAGAAAATGGCAATATGTAGAGTTACACACCCTTTCAAAATAACTGCAACCATAACTACACCACAAAAACACAGGAAGTTACATTACACTACCACCTTTTTTCAATTTAGAGACCCTCATTTGATTGTTAAAGGCAATAAATCTTGAAATGCCATCTAATCATGGGGTCTTGTTATATTTGTTTGCATTGGAAGGCGCATCTATCGCCAACACATCCATTTATCCAGCAACATTGCCACTATTACATAGATCGGAGAATTTTGAATCTGTTGATAGTCTTTATATTACTGTTCACTCACTTCTATTTCTTAGTCATTGTTGTCATTGACGGTGCAATAATTTTTAGTAATGTTATTTTGATTTTTCATCTAATTTAGAACTTAAATATTAATTATAATATTCAATTTTAGCCTCATATGCTTAAATATTACTAATATTTAAGTTCATGGACGGATATCAGATAAATCAAATCCGGAGTATTTTGAATGGATATTGTCCAATCCATTGAAATCAAATACTTAGATATCCAGCTTGAATGGATTTGTTTGTTGTTCCTAGTTATCAACTCGATTAATAGTTGTATTGAGATCACTTTTAAAACTCCTATATGATAATTCATTTAAGACACAATTAATTATTCAATTAATTATACTAATTGGCTTATATTTTAACATATAGATATGTGTTGAACGGCCATCTCTATTTTCTCCATGTGCAACGTTAGCAAGAGAGAATAAATAATAGAAAATGCTTATTTTTAGTTTATTTTCACTAAAGAAATATTTAAATTATTTTTAAATAGAGTAATTGTTTAGATTTTTTTTAACCCTTCTCTCAGATAAGTTAATAAAAGATCTTAACCACATTGATGTATGATAATTACTATTTAAACTGTTGGGGTGGAGTAACAAATATCAATTTATTTAAGTGTGCAATTAAATTTATTATTTTTATTCAATGGAAAAAATTCGACCAAAAGTACAAAACTCATTGTTAAAAAAAATGATTTTACAAATTCATAAACGAACACTTTATTATTATTAGTAAATTAACATATTTTTACTACATAATTAAATAATTGACAGTATGTTAAATAAATATTATGTTACAAAAAAATTATAAAACATTAACTACATAGAATATGAAATTAAGTTTATTTTCGTATTTTGGACATTCCATCTACTTGAGATAGTAAATTCTCTTGCGTTGAAAAAAAAAAAGGGTTTTGAGGTTTGAGCTCTATTCACATGGGTGAGAGAAAATTGGTTGTCATTATGTTAAATAAAAAAATCATATTTATATTTCATTAATTATGACTAATAAATAATATACATAATTTAACTATATAATAAATTAGTTAATTTATTAATTAATATCTAAATTTATTAATTTAAATAGATATTAATAAATGTAACAATAAGTTATTTAATTGAAAATTTAGTTCAATAATGTCAAAAAAATTAGAATATTATGGACTTGTATGTTATAATTTTAAAACTTTTGATTTTTTTTATTTTGCATGAACAATAGGAGCTGTTAATGTTAATAACCCAATAATCTCATCTAAGCCATTGTACAACTTATGGGTTGAATCCAACGGTGAACTTGAAAAAAACAAAAAATGGGGTACTAAACTTCATGGGTAAGGTAGCTAGATCCTATATATATATTACTTTGTAGTTATATTAATAGTGCATTTGGGAGTGATGTGAGACAGGTGGATTGTCAAAGCCTAACTATCAAGGTGTTTACACCTTACAGCAATGATGATTTTTACTTTACAGCAGTTGTAGTATAAAAGTTACAATACCTCATTACCAAAGACACCTGAAATTCAAATACACCTATAAAACATATATTGATTAATTATATTATTTTTAATATATTCTAAAATTCTTTTACTATTGAATAAGTCAGTTGTGGAATTACTTGGTATGACTTGATCTTGTACAATTATAATGCGAAAACCAATTTCGTAATAATTATAAAAATAGAAGGACAATTTTTTTTTCATATTTTCTTCTCAGTTCTCACATTATTTTCAGTTATTTCTTTAATTATTTAATTATTCTGAACTCAGCTTTATGTCTCCTAGTAACCAATTAAACTTGTTCCTTATCCGGGCAGATGTTTGGACGCCATAAACAAATCCAAGGTGATGTTAAAAAGTTGGAGAATCCGTTGGTGAAGATCAAAGCTGTGCTTGATGGTGCCGATGAGAAGCAGACGGCGAAGCGGTCAGTTAAAATCTTGTTAGTCGAACTTCAGAACGTAGCTTACGACGTGGAAGACATATTGGATGAGCTTGCAACTGAAGCTTTGCGGAGGAAGTTGGTTCCTGAACCAGCCTATTATCATAAAAAAACAACTCATTACTAACAGTAGTACTGGTATTAGCAAGTTTCGGAAGCTCATTCTTACTTGCTGCACCAAATTCAGTCCACCAGCTGTCAAGTTTGATTCCATGATTGCCCTGCACAATAGTGGAGATCACTGCTAGATTCAACAAATTGCAAGGCAAAAAGACTTGCTGGATTTGAAAGAAAATTCAGATGGAAAGTCCAAAAAGGAAATTAAACAACAAGAGACCACTAGACTGGTGATGGAAGCCGAAGTTCAAGGAAGAGGAGAGAAAAAATCCATAGTTGAACCGTCATTGAAGGATGATTTAAGGGCTGAAGGTGGATTTTCCGTCATTCCTATCACCGGAATGGTGGGAGTAGGCAAGATAACTCTTGCCCAGCTTGTCTACAACCACGAAACAGTTGCAACAAATTTTGATCTATAGACTTGGGCCTGCGTTTCTGAAGCTTTTGATGCTGATCATAAGGTAACAAAAGCAATTCTCAAGTCAATTCGGGCGAAGACTGAAGCTGATGAGTGATGATGATGTAAACTCGATCGCTTCAAGTCAAACTCGAGGATGGGTTGTCCAGAAAGAAGTTTTTCATTATTCTAGATGATATTTTGAATGAGCGTTACAGTGATTGGACTATAAGCTGGGACTTCCATTTGCAGTTGGCCCACCAGGGAGTAATATAACGTACATTGTCACAACTCGCAATCAAGACGTAGCGTCCAAGACAGGAACTGTTTCAGCTTATTAATTGACAATGCTATCCGATGATGACTGCCTTCCTGTATTTATCTAACGCTCCTTGGGGACAAGTGATGAACTGAATTGTTTCAGGTTTGTTGTCACCAAGTGCAAATGAGAAGGAAATGGAAGAATTAGGCCACGATTATTTTCCAGAGCTGTTGTCAAGATCGTTACTTCCAACAATCACGCATAGGTACGTCACTGTTTGTGATGCATGACCTCATTAATGATCTGTCTCAGTGGACTACTGGAGGAACATATTTTGGAGAATGGAGAATAAGCAAGAGGGTAATCAGCGATAAAAACTTTCTAAAAGTCTTCGTGATTTTTCGTACATTATCGGTGAACATGATGGCATCAAAACGCTTGAGGCTGTCTCTGATACCCAGGTACATTTCGAACCTTTCTACCAATGAAATTTAATATATGGCTGCAAACACTTCTTGTCCAACAGTGTTGGGCATTGGTCGGTGAAACGACATCGCTCAAAAGTATCTTTCAATGGCCAATGGGCAGTCCATCTTCCAGATACTACATTCAATCGGTGAAGCTTTTGTGGCATCTTGACCTAGCTGACACTGAAATTGAAATCTTACCTAACTCCATAAATACAAATCGGTGAGTCCTACAAGAACTTTTTTTTTTTTTTTTCTTGGGAGAATTATTTCAGTACTCATTTCTGTTTTCTCATGTATATATCTAATCACTATAAAATTGTTACATGTACCATTAACCCACTGTATTCTATTTCTACCAAATATTTCACCATTTTGGGAACATGACTTTTGAATTATTTTCTGCAATAAAAGGTTCTTTATTTGATCTATGCTATGACTTTTGAATACTTTGTTTGCTTTATTTCCGGAAACTTTAGAAAGTGAAATACGTCAAATTTTCTTCTTCTTCTTTTTTTTTTTTTTTTTTTTATGAAAAGGGAATTTCATTAATCATAAGAGTTTGTTAACATAGGATATAACCACAGAAGTGTAACAACCCTCCACTTTTAAGGACCTCACATAAAACCCCCACCCTAGCCACATTATAGACAGCGACGTTCACAGATCTACGTACAAAAGAGAATATTACTTATCCAACTAACTGAGTTAAAGTTTGACAATCCGCAGTAATTAAGCCAAAATCATTAGGATTAGTAGATTGAGTAATTAAAACAGAGTAAACATTTAAACACTTCATTTTAAAAAGTTCAAAAATAGTGATTAAAATCTATTTTATTTAGTATTTACCTTGAACCCAATAATTCAAGCTTCATTATTTATTTCTATATTTAATAGGAGAGTTTCACTACGAAAGAACGTATAAGAAGCCTGCCAATTTTCTTTTAAAACTATTGACAGATAGTAACTAAAGTCTCATATTCACTACAACAAAATTGTGTTTTTGTGACCAACTATTTTATGACTATTAAATATTTAGTCATGTAACAGATTCTTCCATGACTAAAATAAATATTTAGTCGCACCATTTGCTGCCCAATGCTCTGAATTTTTTCCCACTACCATCCATATTCTATGACTCGTTATTTAGTCCTTAAAGGCCACATTACGTGACCAATCATCAGTTAGTCTTGGTAAGAAGCTTGCCTATTGACATTCTAAGTGACATCACATTTCCACACTAAATAAATGCCATCAACAACTGCCATATTAGTCACGGAAACATATGTTTTGCCACTAACTAATATAGTCACTGTATATGGCTGAAACGTTTTTCAAACGAATGATTATTTTTTTTATCATCATTAATTTTGGATGACTATATGTTATAGTCATGCAATACGCCTTTCCGTGCCAAATTTGTAGTTAGTCACAAATGGTAACATTAATTATGGGGATTGGGTTCAAAGACCAATATATTTAGTTGCAATTGGGATGCTTAAGTAACTAAAACAAACAATCACTAAATATAATCAAATTAGGTGTAGAAACAGTGGTGACTAATATTGTTAGTCATAGACTGGAATATAAAAGGAGACTATATTACGAATTAGTCACCTTAAATTGATATTTATTTATATGTTTTCCTTGTCTAAAGGATGTTGTCGCAATAAAGATTATGGATCGACTATAGTTTACAGTCACCAAATAAAATTTATATATGTTGAAAAAGGAAAAAAAAGCTTTTCTGTATTGTTCGGTGGCTAATTTTATTCGTTACTATATCAAAGTATTTTCAATTAGGTCAAGAAAATATATTGCGACTATTATGATTAGTCACAATATAAATACATTGGGCGACTAACGTTAAATTAGTTACCTAAGAAGAATCATCTTTTGGCGCCTCGTCTTAGCGCCGTAATTATATTTGGCGCCCATCTTAAAAAATGGAGGATGAAAATTTTGAATTAATATAATGACTAAAGACTTTAGTCCCAAAAGTGTGTATAAAATTATTGAATTATTTGGTGGCTGTTTTTTTAATTCAGTAACCCCATCAATCTTTATTTGTTGGAAAGCTTATAGAATATTTAAATAGCTTATAAGATATAAATAATAAAATCATCATTCATAAGTATAACTATAAAATTGAATATTGCAGACAAGAAATTGATTATAAATTATGAGAAATATGAATAAATAATTAAGGAAATAAATACGAATTTAATTAATTGAATTAATTATTTTCATTAAATGTGACGGAGTTTGTCGAAGCCCCTCAAAAATAAATACTGATTCACCTAAATTAATTTGTAGAAATAGTAGAACCAGGTCGAATCCCAAAAGAACTATGTAATTAATTTCTCAAAGTTTAAAACAAAAATTAAATTCCAAAGAAAACTAGATTTGCAAGCTTTCTGTAAATAAACGGTTAACCGTTTAAGGTTATCGGCGAACCGTTTACGGTTACGAGTGAACCGTTAATTGTTTTTAGTTTACTGGAAGCTAACCGGATAACCGGATGTAGAAACCGGCAAACCGGTTACGAGTTGTGACCTTTCTGGAATTTATCGGCTAAAGGTTAGGAAACCCGTGCGTTTCTGATAACGATTCGGAGATATTGACTGGCCGGTTAGGAAACCAGAACCAATTTCGTTTCTCTCGGTTCTGCCCACTAACGGTTAGCTGGTTAAGGAAAACGGTAAGCCGTTAGTTGTTATCGGTTAACCGTTAAGGATTAACGGTTAGCCGTTTTCTGGGTTTTAATTGTTTTCTTTAACAAGAAATTGATAAAATAAAATAAAAATAACAAGACTTTAAATTTCCTGCTTATGGAAATTTATCTGGTTGGAGCACAAAGGGTTACAAGGCATGCCCGGTTTGTAATAAAAATACAGCATCACAAGCATTGAGAAGTAAAATATGTTACATGGGCCACAAACGGTTTTTGCCTTCCAAAAATACTCGTAATCCTATACCAAAGGTGTTAACTGGAGAACAAATTTTAGAGCAATTGACTGAAGTTCCAAATGTGAGTTTTGGAAAGCATCCAGATCATGTGGCGAGGAAAAAGAAGCGAACTCGTGGGGAAAGAGAACTAAATTGGTCAAAAAAGAGTATTTTTTTTGAGCTTAAATACTGGTCAAAACTAAAGATTCGACATAATCTTGATGTAATGCATATTGAGAAAAACATATGCGATAGTATTGTTGGTACTTTGTTGAATATTGATGGAAAATCGAAAGATACATATAAAGCTAGGATGGATTTGTTTGATTTAAACATTAGGCCAGAGTTGCACTTAAATCCTCGTGGGACAAAGCTTGAAAAACCACATGCTTGTTATACACTCACTATTGATGAAAGAAGGGATTTTTGTAGGTTTTTAAAATCTGTTAAATTTCCAGATGGTTATGCAGCAAATATCTCTAGGAATGTTAATGTCAAGGATGGTAAGATATCAGGATTGAAAACTCATGATTGCCATGTGTTGTTACAACGACTTTTACCGGTGGGTATACGTCGATATTTGCGAAAGGATGTATGCACTCCATTAGTTGAGTTATCTCATTTTTTTCAGCAAATATGTTGCAGAACTTTATCTGTATCTGATATGAATAAATTAGAAAAAGACATAGTTGTAATACTTTGTAAGCTGGAAAAGATATATCCTCCAGCATTCTTTGACATTATGGTCCATTTAGCTGTTCACCTACCATTGGAGGCTAAAATTGCTGGCCCTGTTGGATATCGATGGATGTATCCGATTGAAAGATATTTAGGAAAATTAAAAAAATATGTGAGGAATAAAGCTCGGCCTGAAGGTTCTATTGCAGAGGCCTATACTGTAAATGAAGCATTGAATTTTTGTTCAATGTATCTCCGAGGTCTATAAACAAGATTTAATCGGTGACGAAATGATGATGGGGTATATGGCCAAGGAGATGGCGGGTTATCGGTATTTTCCCAAAAGGCTCGTCCATTTGGGTCACGTCAGCTGATACAATTTTCACATGAAGATATCAGAAGGGCTCATTGGTATGTCATGAATAACTGCGAAGAACTACAGCCATATTTAGAGTACGTGACATTAGCTTTATTTACTTCTCATATATTGATTATCTTTTCTACTTTTGAATAGACTTTAAAAAATTGTATTATAAGAATATATGTCTATATAGGGAACATATAAAGGAGTTGGAAAAAGAAAATTGTGTCAATATACATCAAAGACAAGAGTTGTTATTTCCTTCATGGTTTAAAAATCATGTAAGTCAATAAATTACTTTACATGATACATTTTTAAATCTACAAGTACATTATTTTCTCTAGTTCTAAAATTTAATTGTATATCTAGATGACCGTATTACGCAATCAAAGTTCTACAGAAGCCACTGATCAGCTTTACTATTTGGCTTGTGGACCTGATTTTCGGGTAAATGTATATGCTGCTTGTATTGTTAATGGGGTACGTTTTCATACTCAAAATCTTGATAATCGTCGATCAACTCAAAATAGTGGAGTGACTGTATCAGGGGACAATGATGACCAAGAAGTTAACTTTTATGGGGTTTTATCTGATGTTGTTGAGTTAAATTACATGTCCAACAATCGAGTTATTTTATTCAAGTGCAAGTGGTTTGATACAAATGCAACAAAGAAAAGAATACATCAAGATTATCACTTTACTTGCATTAATGCAAGCAAACTTTGGTATGAGAATGACCCCTTTATACTAGCCATTCAAGCACAACAAATATTCTATCTCGATGACTACAAGTCTGGAATAGGTTGGAAGGTTGTTCAAAAGGTTCAACATAGAAACCTATGGGACATACCAGAGATAGATGATATTGAAGAAGAAGATGATAGTAATCATGTGTACCAAGAAGATGAATCCTCACAAAATGAGTGGGTTGTAAATGAGGATGAGTTAGAGGCTAGGAATTTTCACAGGAATGATGTAAATCCAGAAGTAGTTGATGCTCGTAATTAAGGATTGATAAGCAAATATCGCTTAATGGTATTGATGATGATGGAGAGGATGAAACATTGAATGAATATTGCAATGACCAAGAAGATTCAGAGAGAGAAGATTATGACGATGAGTAATCATAACATGCATTTAGGTATTACATTATGTAGATTATTGTCTTTTATTTTAAAACATTATGTTTTAAATAACAATATTTTTTGTCATTATGTTTATCTATTATAATTATATTTTCTTTTTGTAACATCACTGTAAGTTATTAAAACAATTTACTAATTTTTGATTTTTTTTAATTTATAATGGATAAATCTAATGTTTTATGTTAACAGGTTTGGATTATGGCTCCTGGTACTAAACGACGTCGTTCAAATTCTCCGAAACAAAATGATATGTTGCCAAGAGCTAATCCGCTTTATCCGATTCTTGTGAATCAAGGAATGAAGATGGTATTTTTTCTAGTGCTTAATACGCATTTTGGACATCATTTCTTAGCCCTTTTTATATCATTTGTTATCTTATTTATTTTATCCTGGACTCTTTTATCATGGAATTACTGATATTTTAATACTTGTTTAAAAAAATATTTTAATTTAGTTAATTTGGGTTTATAGAGCCAATGCTGAAAAAGAATGTTCGTGGAAAATCAAGAGGAGTTGGTTGTGAACGCATTTTACATTTGTCTAAAAGCAAGTTGAATGTGGACTTTGAAGTTGAGGATGGAAGACCCACTAGCACTTATTCATCTAGGTTATCCACTGAAATAGGCATTATTGTGAGGACTTTTGCACCATTAAAAGTTGATCAATGGAGACAAGTACCTCTCGAGAAAAAGAAGGAGATGTTTTGTCGAGTGGCGGTAAATCTATTCTAACTTTTAAATTCAGAAAAAAAATTTATTTAAGTGGCTCATTTATTATTTTAATTCTTTGTGATGATCATAGACCAAATTTGATATCGACGCCAACCAACCACATGTTACAAGATTCCTTAATGGTGCAATGGCACGTAGATTCAAAGGTTTCAAGTACTTCTTAAAGACAAAGTTCATGAAATATTCTAATTTAGCCGAAGCATTACAAAATCGCCCCGAAGAAGTTGTTAATCAAGAAGACTGGGATTACCTTTGTAAACGTTTTGACAGTGATCTATTCAAGGTATAAAGAAAAATATGTCATATATTTCATAATTTTTGATAATTTCTAATATATGTTTTCTATTCTACTTGTAGCAACGATCCAAAATTTATGTGGAAAATCGCAAGAAACTAAAATATGGCCATCGAGGTGGATCCAAGCCTTTTATACAACATCAAAAGGAAATGGTATATTAAATATTTTATAAATTTTATTTTTGAATGATTTATAATTGAATTTAATAATTTCTTTTTAATATTGTATATTATAGGCTAAAAGACTTGGACACACTCCAGGACCAATTTCTTTGTTTCATGACACCCATTGGAGTGCAAGTAAAGGTTGGAGCAATGATGAAGCTAGAGAAAGATATGTAAGTTTATTCACTGCACTTATCCAACATCGATTAATTAATAATCTTAATATAGATGTGATATCTATATTTAATCACTTCATGAAAATCTATGTCAACTCCTTTTTGAAGAGTTGAATGAAAAAATTTTTATTGTTAATCTTGGTTGAGCAATTTGGGATTATTTTATATGTTGGCATGTTATTATTATATTTGACTCGTGACTATTATTATAATGCCTGGAATTGTTGTTTATAATGTTGGAAAAAATGATGAATTTTAGTTAGCCAAAAGTGAGGGATTTTGGGCAGCCGCAATGATTATGGTGATTTAAATATAACTACAGTAGCTATAATCCTTGGTTGACCTGTGCCTATTATTCCAATGCTTGGTATTATGTTAATGTGGCTAAAATTTTTCATTTGATCGTCTATGTTGGTGAAAGAAAATGATGAGTTTTGGTTGGCCAATGAATGGGGATTTGAATACAACTACAGCAGCTATAATTATAAAAAAAAATGTGTATTTTGTAGGAGAAAATGTTAGAACTGAAAGAACAATCATTGGCTGAAGGATCTGAATCAAGATCTGAAGCTGAAATTTGTGAAGAAGTTCTTGGTAGGAGTTCAGGATATGTTAAAGGTCTTGGATTTGGTCCACTTCCTCAGTCACATGCTTCATTCAAACAAGCTACTACTGAGCTACAACAGAAGCTTGAACATCAAAATGAAGAGATCGAGAGCCAACGCACACAACTTCAAAGTCAAAATGAAAAAATCCAAAGTCAGAGTGAAGAAATTAAACGACTGCAAGAGCAAAATGTGCAAATCATAGAGATTTTAAAGAAGCTGCCACTAGCTGGTGTGAACTTTTCATCCCTTTCTATTCCAACTCTATGAGTGTTTGTCATGTTTCTACAAATATATCTTTTTAAGCTTTTTGTCTACAAGAATAATGTTATGTTACTACAACTTCTATGCAGTAGACACTTTTAAAATGTTGAACTTTTTATTATGTTATTAAATCTTGAAGATTTATTGATTTTTGATTTACTATATGATTTAGTTCTTGGCATTATTGACCAAACTAAATGATCTCTATATGTATTTTGGTGTTCGAATTAGGTGCTCACGCAATTGTGCAACATTATGTGACTACAAATAATTATTTGATCTTATGTGGCCGATGCTCATTTAATTACATTTTGGACAATGATGCATCATTTCAGTGACCAATACAATTGGTCTCAATTTAAATAACCAAATAAATATTTTTAAGCACTAAATATATAGTCATTAAATAATATCATTAGCAACTAAGATAATTAATCACTCAAAAAAAATTTCATCGACCAAAAGAAATAGTCACCCATATATATATTCATCGACTGCAAACATTAGACACTGAAACATATGTTTGTCAACCACGGTAATTTGTCGCATAAGAACATGATTTTCGACTATATAAAATAGTCATACAAACAATTCATTCGTGACTAAACTAATGGCTACGAAATAAGGTGGCCTCAATTTAAATAACCAAATAAATATTTTATGCACTAAATATATAGTCATTTAACAATATCATTAGCAACTACGATAATTAATCACTCAAACAAATATTTATCGACCAAGAGACATAGTCACCAATATATATATTCATCGACTGAAAATATTAGACCCTGAACAATATGTTTGTCGACTACATTAATTAGCCACATAAGATCATGATTTTCGACTATATAAAATAGTCATACAACCAATTCATTCGTGACTAAAACCAATGGCTATGAAATAATACCTTAGGTGGCCAATTTATGGCCTCCCAGGAGACTAAAGTGGACTATTTTTATGGACTTGAATGACTATTTCAATAGTCGCGAAAAACGATTTTTGGCGGTTGGTATAATTAGTCACGTATTCAATGGTTCTGTGGCTAACTTTACAACCTTCTAATCAACCAAAGTTGACTAATTTAATTATCATCTAAGACTAATATAATAGTCATTTATACAGTATTGAGTGACGAGTATGGTTTAGTCGTAAAATCTTTCCTCGACATTTTGCGTCTAGCATGTGACTATAAATAAACATGAGAATGATTTTGCATTGGGGTAAGTTTTAAGACTAAATTTATAGTCACCAAAACACAATTTTCTTGTAGTGATTCTATGTAATTGAACTCAAAGTCTCAAACTCTTAGGGCCTGTTTCGCTTTTTCAAGCGTTGTTTTCGTTTTCGTTTTCATAATACATATATAATACATGTTCGGTGGATTATACTCAAAAAATATATTACAAAACAAAAAATCTGGATTCATTATTATAACTAACAAACTGAAAACACGTTAGACATGTTCTCTAAATATTACAAAACTAAACCTAAAAATAAATTAAAAAACAAAACCATTCTCGTGACTACCTCCTCATCCGCATCTCTTCATCAACGCTCTTCGAAACACGATCTTCAAGCTCAGAAAAAAATTTCTCTTCTCAAAACCCAATCTTTCTCCTTCACCGAGGCTATCACTGAACACAGCACAGCCACAGCTAGTCAACGTCATGGAGGGCTCCGACGCGACACCACCAGTTGCTCCAAGACCTTTGAGCCACGCATTCATAGCTATCGCTCGAATCACAACATCATCGCGCCTTATCTTCAGCACAAAAATCATCAAGCAACAAGTTAGTACGATTTGATTTTGGAATTGATTTATGTTGGGGTTTGATTTGATTTTGAAATTGATTTAAGTTAGGGTTTGATTTGAATCATTCAATTGTGTTAGATTTAAATTATTGAATTAGGTTAGATCTGAATTGTTTGTCTGAATTGTTAAGTCCAATAAATATTCATGGCTTATTCTTATAAGAAGTATGACTCTTGACTCTCACAAATTGCAAGCATTCAGTGAAGCTTACGCCGAACTAGAGTCAACCCTGTCTGGCTTGAATGTTCTTGTTGAGACGTACTTTGCTGATGTTCCAGCTGAGGCATTCCAGACCCTCACTTCTTTGAAAGGTGTCGCTGCTTATGGATTTGATTTGGTTCGTAGAACCAAGACCCTTGAATTGATCAAGAGTGGATTCCTCACCGGCAGTACCCTCTTTCTTTGGAGTGGTTGATGGAAGGAACATTTGGGCCAATGATCTTGCTGCTTCTCTTAGTGTTCTCCAGGGGCTTGAGGGTGTTGTTGGCAAAGACAAGCTTGTGGTCTCCACCTCCTGCTCACTTCTTCACATTGCTATTGATCTTGTTAATGAGACTAAACTGGATGACGAAATCAAGTCATGGCTGGCATTTGCTGCCCAGAAAGTTGTTGAAGTGAATGCATTGGCCAAGGCTTTGGCTGGACAAAAGGATGAGGATTCTTCACGCCAATGTCACGCTGAGCTTCAAGAAAGTCCTCCCTAGAGTGACCAATGAGGCGGTTCAAAAGGCTCGCTTTGAAGGGATCGACCACGACGTAACAAATGCTCAACTGTTGTAGTAAATGTTTAAACTTTTATGCTATTATCCGAAGATGACTTTCAATGAATTTTGTACGTTTGAACTATTTATTTACGTCGTGATATTTTTTAGGAGGTTATTGGGATAAATTATTTGCTTGGATTTTTATTTTACAAGGGAAAATTGCTACAAAAATAAATGTTATGTTGCCAAAAATTTTAAATTTTGCTTAATTTACGTGTATTCAATGAAAAATAATGATAATTTTTTTAGTTAATTAATTTGTAAATTAATATGAAATCATTATTAAGGATAGAATAACTTAACTTAAATAAAAAATGCTTAACACTCCAATGTATTAAAAAACCCTAAATCCAATTGCATGTTGCGCTTTACATAATTTTATTCGATGAGAAAATGTAAGTGATAAGTTATTTGGGGACTTTGATGTGCAAGATTTGGTTACTAACGAAGAATGAGACACTAGCAGACTACTTATTAATATTGATTTATCTCCCGCAAGTGTCGCAGCGATAAATGTTACAAGAGATAGAATTGCAACTTCTATGTGGCATGATTACATATGTAATGCATAATGTCTATCATGTAATTTTTTTTATAATTATTTTGTTTAAATCATGTGTTGTAATATATATATCAGTTATGGTGTAAAAATAATGACAATGTAAAATATTTTTTTAATTAATGTTAATTCTAAAATTTTATCATCATGTAATTTTTTTCTAATAATTTTATTTAAATTATTATGTTGTATTTGTGTATGTATTAGCTAAACAATTATTTTATAACTATAAATATGAAGTAAATACTTAGTAAAAACTGTTTTTGAAAAAAGTATTATCAAACGCATATTTTCTGTTTTTATCATTTTCAACTGTGTCTACCAAACGCATACTTAAATTCGAAATACAGCAACTGTAAAACATCATTTTCATTTTCATTTTTATTCTCAGAAAATACAAATCCAGAAACAATACCAAACGAACCCTTACTCTCTTGTATCAACTCAAGAGATTTTAGTAATTAAGTTAACTAGCACCCCACAGTCATATCCTCTCAATTTCATGTTTCTCAACATAAATTAAAGATTCTCCTTTTTTTTTTTTAATATTCGTTCATCACTAAATCTTATCTAAGATTTTTAATATTATCCCAACAAAATCTTTCTTTTGCATTCCCCAAAGAGAAATTTAAGTATTCCACACACTGGACACGCTTCTAAGCAACTCGGACACGTTGTTTAACTGATGCTAAGATGAATTAGTTTAAGATTCTGACTTAAAGCAGTGGAGAGTATACGTTAGTAACACCCTTAGCGACCCCTAATGATTTATTATCTTGCAGGATTCTGACCATTTAATTCTTTATGTGGAGGACATTATGCTCTTTTACATCTCATTCCTTAAGTAAATGGGAAATTTACAATATTAACCAAAAAACTTTCTCAATTTTCACAATTAACCATTTAACTTTTTTCTATCAACATTAGCCAAATCAACTCACTCCTACCGAAAATACCCCTCTCATTTCTCCTCACCCTTGTCCCTCTCCTTCCTCTCTTCCTCTCTCTCTCTCTCTCTCTCTCTCTCTCTCTCGGTTTCTCTCACCCGTGACGGGATCCGTCTCATAACTCTCATAACTCGATAGCGGTAACGTGACGGAGTTATTCCTAACAGCGCACTTCATCAAATTTCCAATCAAGCGCTCAAATTAAAGGTTAGGGCAAAAATCCTTAAATTTTGATTCTGTATTTTTTTTTCATGGTTTTTGTGTTGTGTTTGTGTATTGTTGAAGCTGAAATTGGTGGTGTGTATGATGTGGTGGAATAATTGTGAAGGGTTTGGGGAGCCGGCGTCGCGGTGGCCTCTCGCGACTGTATGGCGTGCGACGAGGCGGGCGCTGTCGCGCCACTGTCGCAGGCCGGTGCGACATGCGCCTGTCGCCCGGTGCGACATGCGCTGTGCGCACCGGCTCCTGGGCGGTCCACCCCGTCATTATAATTGTTTTTTTCACCGTATACATGAATATTAATGTTTTGTAATAATGTAGAAATATGGAATCGAACAATCGAAAAATGGACCGGGGAAGATGATGTTAGCTTATTCGGATCATTTTGGACGAATATCGAGCATGTGTAATTTACCGGTTATAAAACTCATTGAGAGAAAATTAACAAAGCACTGAATATGTTTAAGAAAAGTATATTTGGACATTTTTTAGATTGTCGAAGCTTTCCGTTCAGTGGTGTACTATTGCACAATATTTTGCTTAGGCAAGTGGACCATGGACAGTACAGAGAAGATGATCATTTATGGTTTCAAATTGGTGAGCATTTGGTACGTTTGTCAATAGGAGAATGGTGCTTAGTTCTTTGGGTGAAATATGGCGAAGAGCCAGCCTCAAATATGAAAACGGTGCATAGGTTGCTGAAAACATATTTTTCGGGTGCACTTCGGGATATTACTTTGAACCAATTTGATGCATTATTTGAGGAGTTGGACTTCAAGGGTATGGACGATATGGACGCATTAAAGATTGCGCTCTTTTATTTTGCGGATAGAGTTCTAAATGCAAGAAAGGGCCACTGTCAAATTAATTTCTCATGCCTTAATGAAGTTGATGATATTAATTATTTCAAAAATCGTCCATGGGGTCTTATATCATGGGAAACGGTATCCGATAGTCTTGATAATGCACTGTATGAGAAAGGTGAGAAATTTAAGATGGCGCGGTTGAAAAATCCTAATCACAACATAGAGAAGTACAATGTTTATGGTTTTACGGCTGGAGTTCAGGTGCGTTAGTTTATTTATTAATAAGTTTTGTAATATTAAATATTTAATCATAGTTTTAATAAATTTCTTACCTTGATTGTTGTAGGCTTGGATTTACGAAGTGATCGGAGGTCTGCCACCAGCATGGGTCGTGAAAACGAAGAGGAAGATTCCCCGTATTCTGCAATGGAAGCCCATGGCGTCTTCTAAGATAAACTTTACTGAGGTTTATTCATTCTTGAATGAGGAATCTTGTCTTGTAAGTAATATATATTGGGTTATATATACTATTTTTATATTACTAAATTGAGTTCTCTAAACTTATTTAAAATTTTGGGTTGCATTCATGGCAGGGAAATGTTTTACAAACTCTTGAGCCTGATGAAAAAGAGAGTCAGAAAGATTATTGGCTCAGTGTGAAAGATTACATACCAGAAATTCCAATTTGGGTTCATAAGGTCGGTATAGTATAAGTAATTTAATTTATAGGATACGAAATAACTTAAGATTTTTTAGTTACTTATTTTAGAAATTATTTTTTTCAGCACCAACCTTGTGGCTGACCGTTAATCAGCCTTGTTACAAGCATAATGGGGCAGACATGATATACCAAACCCTATACCAGGGCAATGCCACGATCAATTTGAGGAGGATGAAGTGCCTGTGGATGATCATCAAGAGCATACTGATCAGTCTGATGGCGCACATGATTATGAGGTTATAAATAATTTATATTTCATATATATGAGGAAGTATTTAAAATAATCTGTTATTATTAATAACTTATATTTTTTTAATAAACAAGGACAAAGCAGTTTAATGATTTTGTCCTAAGGCAGTTGGACAAAATTGATAACGTTTATGACACAATCGAGCTTAAAGATTTTAAAGAAACCGTGGTAGGATTTATCAATTCAATGACTCCACGTCGAAATAAAGATTCTCCGAGTGCGGTGGTCATGCGGTGGTAAAATGACATTTAAACAATTAAATTTGATTAGTTTTGAGATCCGATAGTGTTTAATACATTTATCTTGCCGAATTGGAGCTCAGGATGACTATGGGCGTATCTTGACATGGGTGTTCAAAATTTTCTCACTCCTTATATAGTTTTCATGGGGATGTTAGTGGTGAGAGCATGCATGTATTCTGAGGTCCCTCGGGCATTAGTAAGTTCGTGAGCATACAAACCATCATATATCTTTAACAGATCCGTACATGATTCCTCCCGTTCGGACGGGGAGCGTCAACCTCTCTACCCCAAATCATGCACCATGCAATTGATATGAGTGCGAATGTGGATATAAATCCACTTGAGGATTAGAGGATCCAAGTTTGTTTCTTGAGTTTGACCGATGGTTTCTTTGGTAATCTGTTGTTGATTTGAGAGTCCAACACCCACGGTCATTCTTTCAAGTTATTTTGGGCCAGATTTCCATGGGATGGCTAGGTGATGAGGTAAATTTTTTTCCTAATTTTCTTTAACCGTGGGTTTATAATTTGATAGTTGTATAATTTTTTACTTATAATTTATTATGTTTCTATTTTTCTGACATATTCAGTATTTTCGGTTGATTAGTGAAAAACAACGGCGATGCGAGCGTTTTAGCTCAGCGTGTTACATCTTGACACGTTTTTCTGGGTAACTTGCATATATAACTTATAATGACGATATTATATTTGTTTGTTATCGCAATTTCATACATGAGTTATTTATCATGTCTTAATTATCTATGTACTAGGTGTTCTTGAATCAATTATGGAATAACGGGGATTGTGCGGTTGATTCATTAGTATATAGCGGACTTGAACACTATCTCGGTGGGCGACGACACACTATGTCCAAACCAATGACGGATGTTGATATGGTGTGTATTTTATGGTATTTTCCAACTAAAATCATATATCGAAGTGCTCATTTTATATGAGCGTTTTTAATTTCATATTTGATAAATTAATAATAAATTGTTTTATCGATTATTCATCCACTGTTAACTTGGACGCGAGCATTGGTTGTAGCTCGAGTTGACTTCATAAAGAACAAAATCTGGATTCTGACTCATTCTTGACATTTGAGGCGATAAAAAATACGAGTTGAAATTCAAGCCACTTAGTGATATTCCTCTCGATGGTTAGAATACAATGGATTTTACAACATTCGACTGAGTTGCGAGTGACATCCGCAGAAAGTTACATCGATTAAGAGTGTGCCACAAGAGCTTGGGAACGGTGATTGTGGTGTTTTTATTGATGTTCTGATGTATTTAATGTTTGGTCTTAAATTAGAGTTTAACGGTAGTTATGGAGATTATTTTAGAAAAAAGATTGCTGTTGACTTATTTAGGGATGATATTATATTGTAAGCTGTTGTTGTCATGCGAATGTTGAAACATGCATTAATAAACTTATTTTACGTGCTTAAGTTTACACAATTTCGGTTCTAATATTTTAATATTATACTTACTTAAATAAAATGAAATACCATAACATGTAAGTATTCTGAAATAAGATGAAGCAAGAAAGTGTTTTAAAGCTCTATGAAGATTGTATAAACATGTATAAGCTCAATGATAGTGTTGTGATCAATCTTTGAAATGATTTGAATTATACTTATTTATAGTTGGAGCCGAAAACTAGCCGTTATAGCCTTTTTACTGCGATAATCGGATCGCCGTTAACGTTAACGGCTCATGCGTTCTTGTTGGTCAAAGTTCTGAATTCTTGTTGGATTTCAAATAATCGGTTGACCGTTAGTCGTTACCCTTTAGTTAAAATCGAAACATACTGTAGAAGACATCTATCCGTTCTTGCTAAGCGGTTAAGGCTTAGTAAAAATAACATCTGGACATTATCGGTTAGCGGTTTACGAGTTAACGGTTGGGTAAATTCGAGCTTATATAAACCATTTTTAACCTTTTTGTATAAGCGGCTAAGGCTTAACAAAGTATGCCTCTGCGGAAAGTAGCACGGTTAGCCGTTATTAGTTAACAGTTAGCCGTTATTAGTTAACAGTTTGGGTTATTTCCAATAACCTTTAAAAAACAAAAGCAACCTTTAACACTAAGCGGTTAAGGTTTAACAACAATATCTCTCTGGAAGTTATCGGTTAGCCGTTATTAGTTAACGGTTTGCCGGTTATTTCCAGTAGCCTTTAAAAAACAAAAAGATCCTTAACGGTTAAGGCTTAAGACAATAACATGTCTCTTAATATTATCGGTTAACCGTTAATATTAGCGGTTCACCGATTAGTTCCAGAAATGAACATTTTTGCAGAGATTTTCCAGTTTCTTAAAAAACTTGTAAATACTCTTAGAAAAATTCTTGCTTTTAAAAACTTATTTGATATTATAGGAACTCCAACATATTTATCAAAATGTTTGTTATCATCAAAATCAATATTATGAAAACATATATGTTAACATATTCAATACATGAGCAACATACGACGGTTTTAACTAATAAATCGATAAAATAATACAATTAATTTCGACTTGCGGCAATGGGATTCTTACATCGCTTACGGTTATGTCCCGGTTCATTACATCGTACGCACTTTAACAGTCCTTGATTAATGTCTTCACCGGTGAGGGTATTCTAAGCTCTTTCTGGCGACCGGTGGGGTGTCTCGATTGGAAACACCACCATCTCTTGAATTTCAATGAGGAACTTCCCGATCATTCACGCCATGTGGCTCCTTGGTTGTGCATAGGCCATTGTCCACGAGTCCTTAGTATAAAAATCTGAACAAAGATTTATGAAATCCACTCTGACAGTTAGACAAGCCGCAATTGCATGAGCACATACAAGCTGATCGAGCTGAAATACTCTACATGAGCAAGTTTTCTTCCGCAGATCAACTAAGCCTTCCTTAATCCACTTCTACAACTTGAAATCGATAGACCCTTTGAATGAACAATCATTCTTTCAGCTACAATTTTCCTTTCGGTGACTATTTCATACACAGGTTGTTAGCCGAGTACTCGTTGAATCGATGATTTTTCTCTCGTAAAACCACTTCTGCAATGTTAAATGCAAGTAGTCAACAAGATGAGTTCTGAAATTTTCGTGGTTCTCGCATAAAGAATTCACACTCTCCGCAATGTTGGTGGTAAGTATACTATACCTCCTTCCTTCAATGAGACCTTGCCCAATTACACGTACGCATTATTTTCTAAATAATCAATTTTGCAGGTGGAGCATCCACAACCCTTCAAGTTGTCTTTTAAATTCCTCATGTCCATATACTTTTGCTGCATTAACAAAAGCGGGGCTCAAATTCATCCCAAATAGCTTTGGACATCCTAAACTTGGACTTAATATTACATTTCACATGGTAAAACAAATGTCGTGAGTTGCATTGTTAAATACTTTATGAACGACTCTCACGATAGCGATTGCATCGATCGGAGATAATTCTTAACTCAGATAAATCGTCAATCACTCCGTGTAACTTCATCATAAACCATTCCCAAGCGGCATTATTTTACGAATCCATGATCCCAATGGCTAGCGGATACAATTGATTATTACCATCGGACCGTTACGCGAGCATACTTCGCGATATAACCGCTTTAGATGAGTACCATCTGCAATAACGGCGAATGTCTTCGCATAAAACCTTGATGGAAGATCCAAGTGCTACAAAGTAGTACAAAAATTACCATCTCCATCCGACGAGGGTGAGTCCTTTGTACCCTCGTTCGCTTTGGTGAGTACATGAGTATTTAGGCAATAAGTTGTATGACTCTGCGGGGTTACCTCGAGCTGTTTCAAGGCCAACTTCTCTGGCCCGATATGCTTTGCGATATGTTAATTGAACACCGTACTCTTCTTTGCGTATCCGCTCTTATGTCATTTGGAGTATAAATTCTTTTATCTTGAATATATTTATGCTGCGATAATATGACCGACAACTCGGCTCCTTACTTGATAATGACCATCGGAAATACCTCGTTATGGCAACTATGTTCATTGTCTATTCTCTTACCACCCAAGGTACATTATGCTCGTTAGAACTTCTCATTGCTCGAATCGCCATTTACATAATTACGAACTACGGTGAGCTTAAGCGTGTCGTTGTTGACCGATAAATCTTGAAATCAAATTTCTCTCTAAATGCAACCTTAGTAGTTGTAATATTAACTCATTCTTCTCGATAAATAGTCTACCCAGATATCATCAAAGCCACAAGCTATGCAAGCTTGGAGCAACCATGTTGAAGGTAAAATTGGAGCAAGGTTTATGAAATTGATCCTCCTTCTCGATCCGGAAATTGGAGGAATAAATCGAGTGTCTACTGTTATTCATAGGAATTTCGCCTTCACACTCATCCTCGAGTTGAAGCGATGAGTGCGTTGGAAGGATGGCTCGCCATCATCACGGCATTATTGAAATAAGCGCCTCGCGTATTCAAAGGTTACTGCACAAACATTATCTGTCTGCATGTTATCAACATGATCATCGTTCTCCGGAAATCATTATTGTGATACGGAGATAACCCGTTGCTCAGCGGCGTTGTTTGTGGTAATATATCTTCTCGACATCCTCTAACTTAATCTTTGTTATCATCAATATTATCATCATTATCATTGCGGGAAGAATAATATTGGTGCAGCGATGCCGCAACAACTCCTCTTCATTCAAGGCGAGACATATTTGCTCTAAAAGAAACTTACATTTGATGGGTGGCTCAGCGACGATTGAACTCGAGGTGTTGTGGTGACAAATATAGGAATCAATTCATAGTTGCCCATATTGGATGCCACGTGCAATACAACCTTCACCATTTCATCATCAGATATGTCCATAGGCAATGTACATATGTGATACAATGTGTTGCCGACCTCAAAGTTGTCTTCATTGTAATACCGTATTCATGAGGATTTATTTGCAATACCTCACACTCTTGTAAAAATTGATCAAACATACAATTTTCTCAACTAAAAACTCTATTTTTACCATTCACATACTCCAATACGCCCGTCTTCTAATGTTTGCCACCAACCATCATAACACAATTGAAGCACAATTGAATCCATGCCTGAAATAAAAAAATAATTAACCATTAATAAATTTAATTTTCTTTACTGTTTATTGGTGTGACGGCGGACGGTCGCGTAAAATTTTGTCGACGGCGGCACAGCGCATAATTGTTGTCGCGACGGACGGCTGTCGCAAAAATTTTTAATGTGATAGTTGGTGCGGCGGGCGGGCTGTCGCTTTTGGGCTTGGTGCGATGGGTTGCCGTCGCGCAGCGTGGCCTCACGGACTCGGGTGCGGCGGGCTATCTGTCGCGTAATTTTTGTGCGGACGGGTAGCCGTCGCCAATTTGTGACGGTTGGTGCAGCGGGCGTCGCACAGCTTGGTCGACGGCCCGTCGCGCAGCGTAGCCTCTGGACTCGGATCACGGCGGGTTATCTGTCGCGTAATTTTTATGCTGACGGGTGGTCCGTCGCGATTTTGTGCATGACGGTTGGTGCGGACGGACGGCTGTCGCACACAGAGCTTAGTGCGACGGGTTCCGTCGCGCAATATCTCTGGACCCAGTGCGGAGCGCCCGTCGCCAGCCTATCTTGACGGCCTCGCGCTTGTCCTGTGCTCCGGCGCGCTTGTGATCGCGGGGCCCGTCGCCGCATCGCCTTGTCCGGCGCGCAGCCGCTTTACTTTACTAAAAAAAACAATGTTATTAGATCTGATCGAAGTTTATTTTTTCCGTCGATATTTGTCGCCTCCTTTTGCCGTCACCAGAGTGCAGAGTGCAGTGATTAAGAGTGTAGGGTTGTTTTAGTTGGTCTCAAAACAGAAGAACGAAACGAAACTTTTGAGGGTAATTTGGGAAAGAAGCTTTACTTTTGGCTAATGTTGATAGAAAAAAGTTAAATGGTTAATTGTGAAAATTGAGAAAGTTTTTTGGTTAATATTGTAAATTTCCCCAAGTAAATAGACTCTTCCTCAACTCTTATTGTCTATCCAAATTTTGGTATCAACGCATTAATTTCTAATATTAAAAAAAATGCATTCATTTGTATAAAAATAATTTGTACCTATATATGTATAAAAATTTTGAATACCGATTTTAGGGCGGAGTCGTTTTCAACATGGCATTCTCATCTCAGGTCGAATTTATTTGATTAGGGTTCGTAGCTTGCGTGCAAACCATATGAATCTGAACTCTCTAAGATAGTAAGATATATGTCCAACTCCCACGTACACGTGAAATGCTGAAAAGCTTTGGGATCTCGAGGCAATGAATATAAAATGAAATCAAACAGGGTATGTTTTTTAACCTGTATAATTTTTTTTAATGAATATGATGAGCATGGGTAATGGCCAATGGGTATATGATGTGTGGACGTTCTATACAACATTAAACGAATAAATATAAACTAAAAAACACATAGAAGTTTGGTTACTTGAGGAAGTGAAAATCTCATAACGTGACGTTGGTTTGTTTAAGCTGTATATATACACGTGTCTGAATCAAGTTCTGCTGCGTTTACTAAACTGGAATCGGAATGGACTGGAATCAGAATGAATAGGAATAGGAATGACTTGGAATCGGAATAGGGAATGAGAATCAAATTAAGTTGTTTACTTGAACTGTAGGAATCGAAATCGGAATGAGCTGGATTGCCTTTAATGTGTTTACTTTGTCTTGAATCGGAATCGGAATGAGTTAGATTGTAACAAATTACTAAAAAGTACTTAATGGATTATTGTCATAATTATTATTATTAACTAATATATTAATTAATTGTAAAATTTTATTAATTAATTATTATAATTATATTAACAATTATTATAAAAATATATTAACTAATAATATTAATATTAATTAATTAATTATAATAATATATTAATCATTGTGATTATTCATTAAAAAATTATAATTATTAATAATTATTGTTAAAAATGTATTATTATATTAATTAGTAGTAATAATTATATTAATTAATTAATTAATATATTATAAATTAATTTGATCATTCACCTACTTTCCACGATCCCGGTCCTTATTGGTATCAGAGCCAAGGGGAAGTAGTGTTTTATAGTTTAAAGATTTTGTGTGTGTTAAAATTTGAACAAGATTAAAAAATTGACAATTCGGTAAAGGGTTGCCTTCGGGTGCTTGGGTAGTATTTGGGTGTAAGTCAGGCGTGTTCTGACAGGCGATGGACCAACTCTTAGCCTATTACATAATACTTTGCCTAATAAGAACATTTTGCAGTCTTATAAAATTTTTACATCTCATGGAGTCATTCAACTGTAGAGCACAATCTTTCTCTAGCTCTTCTTCCGAGAAGACTAGTGTTTGAAAAACGTAGTGAATTGAAGAATTCATTGTTGAAAATTTTGATAAAGCAATTGACAATTGGGATTTACCAAAGATTTCTAAAGATAAGATTTACAATATGAAAAACTCGATTTTCTAAAGGCGATTTTGTCATAAAGGCGAAGAAAGAGATATCACTCTTTCAAGCCATTTCGGACAATTCATTTATTTTAAAGATTCTTTAAGAATTTAAGAAAAGAATTTTAATTATATTCATATCGGTTTAATCCAAGTAGGAATAAAGCCACTTGACTAAAGAAGGATTAAACACTCTATTCTTTGTCTCTCGGGGATGGAAGGTTAAATCTCCTTTGATGATTCTCTCTCGGTAGTATTGAATCTAGTCTGTAAAGGACCCATTTCATTTGGTATTATCGAACATGAGTTCTCTTAAAGACAAAATATTTTGGAAAGCATGATCCTACTGGATCAAAACTCATGCTACCGTATGTTAGAAGGATGCATTTCGGTCGCGCGATTTTCAAAATATCTTACAAACTATGGTCTCGGCGTTCAATCGCGTAAATTCAGATCAAAGAGATGAAACTCTTCTGCTTACAGTGACTTGTCTAAAACAAATCTTGTCGTACTAGACCGATCCGATGGAAGATATCAATCTTCGGAAGAATGGATTCTTGAAGGAACCACTCAACGGTGATTCTAAGCAGTTTGAGCCAAATCTGAGTTGCAAAGCGTAACTCGATTGAACGGTAAAAGTCAAATTATCCTTTAGAGATCTACGTCTTACAGATTCTCCATGACCTCGATGAGATTCAATTTCCGATCTTGATATTGGAAAGAAATTCTCAAAGTCCTTGATCGTAAACTTGCCTTTTGAAACCAGCAGGGTTTTCCACCTCGGATATACAAGTACATCTATCGTTACATTGATTACACTACTAGTATTCCTCGTCCGATCTATACTAGTGAACAGCAGAACAAAGCGGGAAGAGAAGAACATTCTCAGGCTTCTCCGACCTTCTCATGATCACGGAGAATGTCATAAATATCCTTGAAAAATTTTGAGTTTGATAAAACTCTTAACTTCATAAAGATTTTATTCGAGATAGTAACAAAGAAAAAGACTTTGGTTTTAAACATTTCTTAAACCAAAGAAAAGAAATTCAAGAAAATTATTTTGAGTTTGTAAATTTGCATAAAGTCCACATCATGTTTTTGATTGGTTTGAGATTTATGCTGATAATAATATTTCTTATCCTTTTAAAGAAACAAATCCAATCGCGATCGTAAAAGGTCCTTTGAATGGAATCTATCGGAACGATAGAACCGTTGATTACAGCGTCCCCTTGGGAGTGTAACCGTAAACCATGGAGAACCTCATTCGGATCAAGCCTCTCCTTATAAAACCAAAGCCTAATGATCGGAGAAAAATTTAGATAGCATTATTCAGCGGAATAATTTACGTAATGCTAATCTAAATACGATAGGAAAAGCAGTTGACTAGGATAGAAGGTCGGATCAAAGTCGACCATCCAGTATCATACGATTCGTAATCGATTCGGCGAAAAGCTTAAACTGTTTTCAAACCTTTCGGGTTTGAAACATAGTCAAAACTTGTTCGAGATTCAATCGATTTTGCCAGCCGATAAAACAACTTGATAAAATTGAGCATCCTCCTGTCCGGATAGCTCACGATACTCCCGAACCGGTAGAGTTCGGGTTTTAAACCGAGGATCGGACATCTTACATAGCTTCGCCGGATATAGAAGCCTTCGAAGGATCCTACTCAAAGTCAATCGTGTCCGTTGGGAATTAGCACTCCCGAACATCAAAACTCCACGGATCTAGCCATAGATAATAGACTGGTGCCTTAAAGCCAATCTCGGTTTAATGCATCTTGATCTATGGTGGAATATTGATGGTATGTCCGTACAATATTTTAGGTTTGTTGCAACAAATGACCATGGCGGTAATGCTATAAAACCCAATCGGGGACTTGACAAAGCCGTTGCGAAATCGCATTGCGAGTTTCATAGTCGGCTTAAAGGTTGGTGGGATCATCTTACCACTTGACGAATAGAAATCCTTAATTCTATCAGTAGCGAGGATGGAATACCCATTCTTGATGAAATAACGACCACAATAGGGATCTTTGTTGCCACGTGATCATCATATCCGCCCGTTTCATAGGTGATCCTTACCAGAGACAAAAATTTGAGTTCTTCGTAACTTGAGATGTAGGAAACTTAGTGATTTCAAAGCTATAAAGCCACTTTCTTCCTCGACTTTTCTTAAGAGATGATGCAAACCATACAACGTGGAAAGAAAAATTCCTTCTTTGGTTTACTCTCTTGGAGAAAAGGTCGGAAACTCTATCAAGCCTTGCATGACAATCGTATTCCTTATGGCGAACTCACACATGGTGAATTAGTTAGCTTTGTCAACAAGGAAGGTCTAAAGATTTGCAAGACTTGAAATTACAAAAGCGCTTAAAATGGGAGCTTAGGCAGTCTGGCATGAACTAGGCGACTTTGTAAGCAGTTCATTATGACCCTTAAAGCCTCACTTCGGCGTAATGGTAAGTGTTCTCGAAACCTTACAAGAAGCATTACAAGTCAAAACCTATAAGAAATCCAAATCTGATTTTAGAAAGCGCTTTTATAAGAAACCGAGGCATAAAAGCCCGATTTCTCTAAAAAGAAGATTACAAAGCCAAACAAAGGCCACTTTCGATTTCGAAGAAGCCACTTGTTACAAGTGCCACAAAAGGTCATCTTGCGAGATTACGTGAGTCGATAAAAACTTCACGAGCTTGGTCTCGTGAAGAAATTCTCTCAAAATCTCTCCTCATTGGTCTTGACTCGGTTAATTCTCCTTATCACGGAGCGGTGATCGCTACGGGTTGATGAATTAAATGATTTTGATTACGATACTTCTTTTTCAAGCAATGATGATTACGATTGAATCGTATTTAAGAAAATCAATGTTTTAACTAGAGATCAGAAACCTTTCTTGAGCTTGTTAAACATATTTACGATCTACTCTTGAAAAGAATATCTTGATAAGCTTTTAAAGACTTTTGATAAACTGAAACTTCTAAAGCTATAATTAAAAGAATACCTATGATCTCACGAAATCTTGGACAAAAGAAATCCAAGAAAACAATTCCTAATGTTCGGGATCTTGAAAGGAGATTAAGGACATTAAAATGAGATCGATTTAAAGAAAAAGCAGAAAAAGGATTACGAAACTATCCGACTTTTCTACAAAACCAATTACAAGGCAATTACGATAGTGATTCAAATCGATGGTGAAGATCTTAATAACATTGAGTCTATACGATGATTTTCTACGTGTTTTAAAACAAATCACCATAAGAAAATACTTGATTAAAGTCACTTTGTATTTTCTAAAGAATTTGAAATTGATGCCATTGCCGCTTTTTGACCTTTGGTCTTTGATTTAAATTGCATCGAAGAAGACATAATTCAAAACATCTTCATGAGAAGACTAAAGAAAGGCTTTACGCCAACAATTCAAAATTAAAGTTAATGCAAAAGTTGATCGTCTGCATTCTTAATAATGGATTTGAAATCAAAACCTCTTTTGTTTTAACAAATGATATTAGCCATATCATTATTTTGGGAACTCCGTTTATAAATCTTATAACCCCTTATACTGTAAATTATGATAATATCTCTTTCAAAGCAAAAGAAAAAATTTTAAATTTTCCTTTTATTGAAAAACCTAAAACTAGGGATTTAAATATTGTTAAAGCATTACATTTGCAGAATGAAATTAATGTTCTTCTTAAAACCAAACAAACTAATTTAGTACATTTGCAAAAATTGAGTTTTAAAAGAATAGAAAGTCATTTGAAAGATGATTTCTTTACAAAAGAAAATTTCTGATTTTGAAACTCGAATCGAAAAAGAAATTTGTCTTTGATTTACCAAGCCTTTTGGAAAAAACAACAACACTTGGTAGATTTGCCTTATGAGCTTTCTTTTGATGAAGACAAATACCTCTTAAAGCAGCTTGATTCAAATGAATGTTGAATTGGAACAACGATGTAGAAATGAGATTAAAGATTTAGAAAACAAAGGTTTGATTACTTAAATCTAGATCTCCTTGGTCTTGTCTTGCTTTCTATGTCAGCAAAAATTACGAAATAGAAGAGGAACACGAGACTTATCATAAACTACAAACCCTTAATAAAGCTTTAAAATGGATTAGGTACCCAATACACAACAAAAGGATTTGCTTGAAAACTCCATTCTTCATTCGTATTTTCAAAATTTGACATGAAATCGAGTTTTAGCAAATTCAAATTCATCGAATAATGATTATAAAGCTGCTTTTCTTTGTTCCATTTGGCCAGTATGAATGGACAGTAATGCCTTTTGGTTTAAAGAATGCACCTTCGGAATTTCAAAGGATTATGAATGACATCTATAATCCCCTTTCCGAATTCTGTATTGTTTACATTGATGATGTGTTGATTTTTTCTCAGACAATAGATCAACATTTCAAACATTTAAAGACTTTTTATTTTACAACTAGAAAATTTGGCCTTCTTATTTCTACAAAGATTTCTTTATTTCAAACAAAGGTCGGGGTTTCTTGGCCATTACATTTCAAAAGGAACCATCATTCCTATTGAAAGATCCTTTGCCTTCACTGACAAGTTTCCTGATAAAATCCTTGATAAAACCCAATTGCAAAGATTTTTGGGAAGTTTAAATTATGTTCTTGATTTCTGTCCTAATGCCATTAGGATAGCAAAACCATTGCATGATAGGTTAAAGAAGAAACCCATTGCATGGTCAGAAGAGCATACAAAGATTGTTAGACAAATAAAGAATATGGTTAAAGACATTCCGTGCTTATTTCTTGCTAATCCTGCATTACCTAAAATTGTTGAAACTGATGCATCAGATTTAGGTTATGGTGGGATATTAAAACAAATTGATAATAATAAAACGGTAGTCGATATATACTGCTCATTGGAATGAATGTCAGAAAAATTATTCTACCATTAAAAAAGAAATTTTATCCATTGTTTTATGCATTTCCAAATTTCAAAGCGATTTACTAAACCAAAGATTTTTACTTAGAATTGATTGCAAAGCTGCAAAACATGTTTTAGAAAAAGATGTTCAAAACATTGCATCAAAACAGATTTTTGCACGTTGGCAAGCCATTTTAAGTGTCTTTGATTTCGATATTGAGTTTATTAAAGGAATCTGAAATTCTCTCACGATTTTCTAACGAGAATTTCTTGAAAGCAGATAATGCCACCGAAAAGAGACAAAGGAAAGGATCCTCGAAGACCACATGTCCAGGACACCTAAAGCTTCCTCACCAAGAAAATTGCTCTCTTGACATCTCATCTTAAAGCCTATCAAATCTTGGATTGATATGGTAGAAGAGCAGGAAGCTACGTGAAGCTCGATCTAAAGCCCTTTCCTCCCGAGGGGCAATTAAAGAATGGATGCGATCCGTTTCCAAATCTCTGAGCTTATGCTCGCTTACAAGCTTTTCTCAAAGCGGATTTCTCGAAAAGAAAAATCATTTTAAAGAAATTTCAAAACTTCTTCTCAAAATGTAGTTCTTTACGGTGAAAGCTCATCACTCAGTTGTCCTTTCACAAACAAAGCTTTCGAAAACTTGAATGGTTTGATAAGACTATTTCAAAACATTTTATCCATGGAAGATGGGTTTTACCATCTTGATCCATTTCAAACAATCTTAAGATTTTCCCAATTTGGTTTTGAACCATGGGATTTATCAAAACCCAGGCCTTCTATCAAAGCATTTTGGAATTCGCGAGAATCTGTGAAATTGAACATTTTATCTCGATGATGCTCGTTACGACTGCTGCTACTCTGACAGACCATCACAAAGTTTTGAGCCCAAAACAATGGAATGACTTACTCCATGACTAAAGCCTTCCATTAAATTTTCAAAACCAAATGAACCATTGCCTTTCTTTCACCTATATTGGGATTACCAAGCGGGCACAGTTAACACCTTCATCTGAAAATCCAAAAGTCCCGTTCATGGTTATTATTCTTGATTCGAAAATAACCGTTGCAAAAGCTTACCAAGCTGGTTCCAACAATGGTGGAATTATTTTGGTCGAACAGTTCTTACTCTCTAATGCCATAGGTTGTTTAAACCTTTTCAAAGCACATTATACCCTACGAGAATCGAAGCGTTTTCTCCATTTCTACTGTTTACATGCAATTTCTTCTACCTGTGGGTATGGATGTGGAATCTCGATTTCATACCGGGAATCATTCATCCTTGAAGAACCTTTAGAGTAAAATGGTGGTCAAAATTTGATGAACATTGGTATCCATGCTATAGTCCAAAATTGGCTATCCTCGCATCTCAGGACCCATTATTAAAGATGTCAAGCTGAGGGAACTTTCGCTTTCCAATCTAAAGCTCGATCCCTCTTGGCGATGCAGGCGAAGAAGAATATTTTAAAGTCATGGAGCGACTCGCCATGAGATCGAGAATCTTACATGGGTTCCTCGGATCATGTGATGAAGAGCCTTTCGTATCACTCGGGGATGATAATGAAGATGGCCTTGAATCCTCCCTCCTTTAAAGCATTAAAATTGTATTTTGTTGTAATCGGTGATCAAATACATGTTATCGATGTCAGATTATTATTAGGTTATGTCGGTGATCCGTCATGTTATCGGTGATCCGTTATTATTTTGTTATGTCGGTGATCCGTCATGTTATCGGTGATCCGTTTTGTTGTATTTTCCTTTGTAAAAGCATTTGTTAAAGTCGAAGATGCTCAGGCATGTGGGACTACTCATCATAAAGCAAAGCAAAAGTCGAAGATGCTCCAGGCATGTGGGGCCACCCGTAATGTCTCCACCACCTTGAAGACTTTCTGAGCCTCTCAAGTCTATATAAAGAAGCGAAGGAGTAAGAAGAAGGCGTTCGTTCTTTCTCCTCATACAATTCTCTGACTTTGAGAAATCGAAGAGACTTGAGGAAATTTTCTGTCTTAAAATAATTTCTCAAACTCTTCTGATCTTATTTCTTTAAGCATTTAATTCAAGTTAACATGTAAGTTCAATTTATGCCTTTATTTAAAAGCTTGTAATGAAATTTAAAGTTGTGTTGTATGTTTAAATTTACAAATTTATTTTAAAGCATCTAGCGGTGATCTTTATCGGATCTGCCCATACTATTCTTCTCTTATCTTACAAGGCGAAAGGCCGGATCTACATCGCGGTGTATTCTCTTCTTACTCCAGTCGAATCTTTTACGGGATCGGTTAGTATTTTCTACGAGCCTTGTGGTGCGCACTTGCCACAAATAAAGATTAATAATATCTAAAGGCGGTAAAACAACACTAAAGGTATATTTTGGAAACTTGGGTTATGCGGACTATTGATGCATTAAGTCGGATGCTGGGTCAGCGGATTAAGTTACGCATCGATGCGGTAATACAACGCCACGTACCATTTCCCTTTTAAAATTGGTTATTAAAATTTGACAACAAAATTAATTTGATCATTCACTCTTTCACGATCCGGTCCTTATTGTTCAAATAAGGACAATAAAAAAATAACGATAAAAAATTTGGATAGTTTGAGAATCCTTTTTACATTTTTCTTTTAAATCTCGATCATTTTAATGTCCTTGTCTCGCTTTTGAAGATCACAGACATTAGGAATTGTTTTCTTGGATTTCTTTTTGTCGAGATTTCGGTGAGATCATAGGTATTCTTTTTATGATTATAGCTTTAGAAGTTTCAGGTTTATCAAAAGTCTTTAAAAGCTTATCAAGGTATTCTTTTTGAAGAGTAGGGTCAGAAATATGTTTAACAAGCTCGAGAAAAGTTTCTTGATCTCTAGTTAAAACATTGATTTTCTTTAAATATGATTACGTCAGGAATCATCATTTGTGAAAAAGTATCGAATCAAAATCATTTAATTCATCGACTGTAAAGGATCCTTTGTCTCAGGATAAGGAGAAATTTGAATGAGTCGGAAGACTCGATAAGCGGAGGAGAGATTTTGGAGAATTTCTTTCGAGACCAAGCTCGTGAAGTTTTTATTGACTCTGAGAATCTCATGATGTGACCTTTTTGGTGGCACTTGTAACAAGTGGCTTCTTTGAAATTGAAAGGGGCCTTTTGTTTGGCTTTGTAATCTTTCTTTTTAGAGAAATTGGGCTTTTTATAAGGCCTTGAAGGTTTCTTATAAAAGCGTTCTCTAAAATCAGATTTGGATTTCTTATAGGGTTTTGACTTGTAATGCTTCTTGTAAGGTTTTGGAGAACACTTACCATTACAGTCTGTGGAAGTGGAGGCTTTAAAGTCGTAATTAAGCATTTACAAAAGGCTGCCTAGTTAAATGCTTGCATCTAAGCTCCCATTTAAAGCGCTTTTGTAATTTCAAGTCTTGGCAAATCTTTAGACCTTCCTTGTTGACAAAGTAACTAATTCACCATGGGTGAGTTAAATCATAAGGAATACGATTGTCATGCAAGGCTTTGATAGAGTTTCTGACCTTTTCTCCTAAGAGAGTAGGTAAACCAGCAAGGAATTTTTCTTTCCATGTTGTATGGTTTGCATCATCTCTTAAGAAAAGTCGAGTGAAGAAAGTGGCTTTATAGCTTTGGAAATCACTAAGTTTCCTACATCTCAAGTTATGTAGTAACTCAGCGTTTTTGTCTCTAAGGTGAGAAGGATCACCTATGAAATGAAGGGATATGGTGATGATCTTAATAACATTGAGTCTATACCTGATGATTTTCTCTGTTTTAAAAGCAAATCATAAGAAAATACTTGATTAAAGTCACTTTGTATTTTCTAAAGAATTTGAAATTGATGCCATTGCCCTTTTTGACACTTTGATTTAAATTGCATCGAAGACATAATTCAAAACATCTTCATGAGAAGACTAAAGAAAGGCTTTCTGCATGTGATTCAAAATTAAAAGTTAATGCAAAGTTGATCGTCTTCTTAATAATGGATTTGAAATCAAAACCTCTTTTGTTTTAACAAATGATATTAGCCATATCATTATTTTGGGAACTCGTTTATAAATCTTATAACCCCTTATCGTAAATTATGATAATATCTCTTTGAAGCAAAGAAAAATTTTAATTTTTCCTTTTGTTGAAAAACCTAAAACTAGGGATTTAAATATTGTTAAAGCATTACATTTACAGAATGAAATTAATGTTCTTAAAACCAAACAAACTAATTTAGTGCATTTGCGAAAAAATTGAGTTTTAAAAGAATGAAAGTCATTTGAAGATGATTTCTTACAAAAGAAAATTTCTGATTTTGAAACTCAAATCAAAAAAGAAATTTGTGCTGATTTACCAACTGCTTTTTGGAAAAGAAAACAACACTTGGTAGATTTGCCTTATGAGCTTTCTTTTGATGAAAGACAAATACCTACTAAAGCCCGCCCAATTCAAATGAATGTTGAATTGGAACAACATTGTAGAAATGAGATTAAAGATTTAGAAAACAAAGGTTTGATTACTAAATCTAGATCTCCTTCAGTCTTGTCTTGCTTTCTACATGTCAACAAAATTACGAAATAGAAAGAGGAACACAAGACTTGTCATAAACTACAAACCCCTTAATAAAGCTTTAAAATGGATTAGGTACCCAATACACAACAAAAGTTTGCTTGAAAACTCCATTCTTCGTTCATATTTTCAAAATTTGACATGAAATCGGGATTTTAGCAAATTCAAATTCATCGAATAATGAGTTATAAAAGCTTTTCTTTATTCCATTTGGCGGTATGAATGAACGATAATGCCTTTTGGTTTAAAGAATGCACCTTGAATTTCAAAGGATTATGAATGACATCTATAATCCCCCTTTCCAGATTCTATTGTTTACATTGATGATGTGTTGATCTTTTCTCGACAATAGATCAACATTTCAAACATTAAAGACTTTTTATTTTACAACTAGAAAAGGTGGCCTTGCTATTTCTAGTACAAAGATTTCTTTATTTCAAACAAAGGTCGGGTTTCTTGGCCATTACATTTCAAAGGAACCATCGTTCTATTGAAAGATCCTTTTGCCTTCTTGACAAGTTTCACGATAAAATCCTTGATAAAACCCAATTCTGCGAAGATTTTTGGGAAGTTTAAATTATGTTCTTGATTTACATCTAATGCCATTAGGATAGCAAAACCATTGCATGATAGGTTAAAAAAAGCCCATTGCATGGTCGGAAAAGCATACTAAAATTGTTGAGCGGATAAAGAATATGGTTAAAGACATTCCGTGCTTATTTCTTGCTAATCACGCATTACACAAATTGTTGAAACCGATGCATCAGATTTAGGATATGGTGGGATATTAAAGCAATTGGATAATAATAAAACGGTAGTCGGTATGTTTACGCTCATTGGAATGAATATCGAAAAATTATTCTACCATTAAAAATTTTATCCATTGTTTTATGCGTTTCCAAATTTCAAAGCGACTTACTAAATCAAAGATTTTTACTAAATTGATTGCAAAGGCTGAAACATGTTTTAGAAAAGATGTTCAAAGTTGCATCAAAACAAATTTTTACGTTGGCAAGCCATTTTAAGTGTCTTTGATTTCGATATTGAGTTTATTAAAGGAGATACAAATTCTCTCCACGATTTTCTAACGAAATTTCTTAACGAGATAATGCCACCGAAAGAGACAAAGGAAAGGGATCTCGAAGACCACATGTCCAGGACACCTCTAAGCGTCTCTCTCACAAGAGAAAATTGCTCTCTTGTGATCACATCTGCAAAGCCTATCAAATCTTGGATTGATATGGTGAAGAGCAGGAAGCTCATGAAGCTCGATCTAAAGCCCTTTCCTCCGGAGCAGGTAAAGAATGGATGCAATCCATTCTAAATCTCTGAGCTTATGCTCGCCTACAAAGCTTTTCCCAAGTCAGTTTCTCGAAGAAGAAATTCAAAAGAAAAATCCATTCTAAAGAAATTTCAAAACTTCTTCTCAAACATAGTTCTTTACGGTGAAAGTTCATCCTCCAGTTGTCCTTTCCAAACAAAGCTTTTAAAGAAAACTTGAATGGTTTGATAAAACTATTTCAAAACATTTTATCTATGGAAGATGGGTTTTACCATCTTGACCCATTTCAAACAATCTTAAAGATTTTTCCCAGTGGTTTTTGAACCATGGGATTTATCAAAACCCAGCCTTCTTATCAAGCATTTTGGAATTCACGAATCTGTGAAATTGAACATTTTATCTCGGTGATGCTCGTTACGAGCTGCTATTCTCTGACCATCACAAAAGTCTTGAGCCCAAGCGATTGGAATGACTACTCCATGAGCCTAAAAGCCTTCCATTAAATTTTCAAAATCAAATGAACCATTGCGCTTTCTTTCACTATTGGGATTACCAGCGGGCACAGTTCAGCACTTCATTCAAAATCCAAAAAGTCCCATTCATGGTTATTAACTTCTTGATTCAAAAATAACCGTGCAAAACACCAGCTGGTTCCAACAATGGTGGAATTATTTTGGTCAACGGACATCCTCGCTCCTAGCAGGTTGTCTAAATCTTTTCAAAGCCCATTATACCCTCTGAGAATCGAAGCGTTTTCTCCATTTCTACTGTTTACGAACTTCTTCTACCATGGGTATGGATGTGGAACTTAGGTTTCATGCGAAATCGACTCATCCTTGAAGAACGCTTTAAAGTAAAATGGTGGTCAAAATTTGTGAACATTCATTATCAGCGGCTATCCTCACATATCGAACCCCGGTATTAGAGATGTCAAAGCTCGGGAACTTTCCTTTCAATCTAAGCTCGATCCACTTTTGGCGGTGCAAGGCGAAGAAGAATATTTAAAGTCATGGAGCGACTCCTGCACAGATCAGTCTTACATCGTGGGTTCCTCAGATCATGACAGTGAAGAGCCATTCATATCCCTCGGAGATTACAACGAAGATATGGCCTTGAATCCTCCTCCTACAAAGCATTAAAGGTTATTGTAATCGGTGATCGTGATATCGGTGATCCGTTATTTATTATTATGTCGGTGATCCGTCTTTATTATCGTTGATCCGTTATTTTTTGTAATTTCATTTTTTTTGTATGCTCCGAGCATGTGGGCTACTCATCACTAAAGCAAAGCAAAGTCAAAGATGCTCGACATGTGGGGCCACCCCGTAATGTCTCCATGACTTTGAAGACTTTGCAAGCCTCTCGAGTCTATATAAAGCGAAGGAGTTTGAAGAAGCGGTTCGTTCTTTCTCTCTCTAATCCTCTCGACTTTGAGAAATCAAAGACTTGAAATTTTCTGTCTTAAAATTATTTCTCAAACTCTTTCTGTCTTATTTAAAGCATTCAATTTCAAGTCTACATGTAAGTTCAATTCATGTCTTTATTTAAAAGGCGTAATAAAGTTTAAAGTCATGTATGTTTAAATTTACGCAAATTTATTTTAAAGCATCTAGCGGTGATCTTTATCGGATCGCCATACAACTTCTTATCTTACAAGGCAAAGAGGCCGGATCTACATCATGAGTATTTCTCTTCCTCTCCAATCGAGAATCTTATTTACGGGTTCCAGTTAGTATTTTCTACGAGCCTTATGGTGCACACACTTGCCACAAATAAAAATTAATAATATCTAAAGGCGGTAAGGAACAACTTTGTGGGTATATCGGTGGAAACCCGATTGTGCGGACTATTGATCATTAAGTCGGATCTGGGTCCAGCGGATTAAGTTCTGCATCGATCTGGTAATACAACGCCACGTACCATTTCCCTTTTTAAAATTGGTTATTAAAATTTGACAACAAAGAATTAATTTGATCATTCACCTACTTTCCACGATCCCGGTCCTTATTGGTATCAGAGAATCCAATTACTGCCATACAACCCCTACATATTTTTAAGATTTACAATAAGCTTATTGGCATTATCCCCCCGTTATTGCTGACACACGTGGGGGTTGGTATGAAAGGTCTTCTTGTCGTTCTTTGCCTTCAATATCCATATCCTTCCCACTCGAACCCTGGTGGCTCGATACCATCTTAAAGTTACCACTACAAAGCTTAAAATTTATTGAGGGAAGCTACTATATAAGCGCCACGGGACCGACGGTGTGGGTCCCAGATTCACTAGCGACCTGCGTGGGGTTTGGTGAAGGTCTTCTTGTCGATAAGGCCAGGATTAAAATTTGGATGGGCTAAGAAGGGACTTGAATGGACTTGATTGCTGAAGAGAGCAATTTTTCTTTAGGAGGAGAGGATGCTTTAGAGGGTGTCTGGGACACAGGGTCTTTGAGGATCCCTTTCCCTTTGTCTCTTTTCTTGGGTGGCATTATCTGTTTTGAAGAAATTCCCTGGTTAGAAAATCAGGGAGAGAATTTGTATCTCCTTTAATAAACTCAATATCGAAATCAAAGACACTTAAAATGGCTTGCCAACGTGCAAAAATTTGTTTTGATGCAATGTTTTGAACATCTTTTTCTAAAACATGTTTTGCAGCTTTGCAATCAATTCTTAGTAAAAATCTTTGATTTAGTAAGTCGCTTTGAAATTTGGAAATGCATAAAACAATGGATAAGTGTGTGCATAAGCTCAGGAGATTTAGAAATGGATTGCATCCATTCTTTTACCTGTTCCTGGGAGGAAAGGGCTTTAGTAGGTATTTAAAGAAGGACCTAAAACTAAAACTAGATCTGAGGCAGTTCGTTCTAAATCTCTTGAATTGCTTATCCAATTAAAGAAAGCCTTTCTTTAGTTTTCTGATGCAGATGTTTTGGGATAACATCTTCTTTGATGCAATTCAAATCAGCACCAGTGTCAAATAAGGCAATGGCGTCAATTTCAAATTCTTTAGAAAAAGACAAAGTGACTTTAATCAAGTATTTTCTTATGGTGATTTGTTTTAAAACACAGAGAAAATCATCAGGTATAAACAAATTCAATTTAGTAGGTATTTTAAACAAAGGCGAGCATAAGCTCAGGAGATTTAGAAATGGATTGCATCCATTCTTTTACCTGTTCCTGGGAGGAAAGGGCTTTAGATCGAGCTTCATGAGCTTCCTGTTCTTCTACCATATCAATCCAAGATTTGATAGGCTTTGCAGATGTGATTGCTGAAGAGAGCAATTTTTCTTTAGGAGGAGAGGACTAGTAATTTACAAAATGAAACATACTGGACTACCTGTTCTTTATTATTATCCAATTGCTTTAATATCCCACCATATCCTAAATCTGATGCATCGGTTTCAACAATTTTAGGTAATGCACGATTAGCAAGAAATAAGCACGGAATGTCTTTAACCATATTCTTTATCTGTCTAACAATTTTAGTATGCTCTTACGACCGTACAATGGGCTTTTTAACCTATCATGCAATGGTTTTGCTATCCTAATGGCATTAGGACAGAAATCAAGAACATAATTTAAGCTTCCCAAAAATCTTTGCAATTGGGTTTTATCAAGGATTTTATCAGGAAACTTGTCAGTAAAGGCAAAAGATCTTTCAATAGGAATGATGGTTCCTTTTGAAATGTAATGACCAAGAAACCTGATCTTTGTTTGAAATAAAGAAATCTTTGTACTAGAAATAGCAAGACCAGCCTTTCTAGTTGTAAAATAAAAAGTCTTTAAATGTTTAAGATGTTGATCTATTGATTGAGAAAAAATCAATACAACGCCACGTACCATTTCCCTTTTTAAAATTGGTTATTAAAATTTGACAACAAAGAATTAATTTGATCATTCACCTACTTTCCACGATCCCGGTCCTTATTGGTATCAGAGCCAAGGGGAAGTAGTGTTTTATGGTTTAAAGATTTTGTGTGTGTGTTAAAATTTGGATAAGATTAAAAATTGACTAATCGGTAAAGGGTTGCCTTCGGGTGCTTGGGTAGTATTTGGGTGTAAGTCGGCGTGTTCTGAGGCGATAAGACCCAACTCTTGCTAAGACATTTTACTTTGCCATTTAGAACATATTGAAGTCTTTTAATATTTTTGCATCTCATGGAGTCTTTGCTCTGTAGAGCACAATCTTTCTCTAGCTCTTCTTCCGCGAAGAATAGTGTTTCAAAGAAAGTAGTGAATTCAGAAGAATTCATTGTTGAAAATTTTGATAAAGCAATTGACAATTGGGATTTACCAAAGATTTCTAAAGATAAGATTTACAATATGAAAAACTCGATTTTCTAAGGCGGATTTTGTCATAAAGGCGAAGAAGAGATATCACTCTTTCAAAGCCATTTCAGACAATTCGTTTATTTTACGAAGATTCTTTAAAGAATTTAAGAAAAAATTTTAATTATATTCGTATCGGTTTAATCAGTAGGAATAAAGCCACTTGACTAAAGAAGGATTAAACAACACATTCTTTGTCCTCGGGGATGGGAGGTTCATCTCCTTTGATGATTCTCTCGGTAGTATTGAATCTAGTCTACGTAAAGGACCCATTTCATTTGCTATCCAAACATATGATTTCTCTTAAAGACAAAAATATTTTGGAAAGCATGATCCTGGATCAAAACTCACAACTACCATATGTTAGAAGGATCTGTTCCGGTCGCCTTGATTTTCAAAATATCATACAAAGCTATGGTCTCGACGTTCAATCTGACGTAAATTCGATCAAAGAGATGAAACTCTTCTCTTGCGGTGACTTGTCTAAACAACATCGTACAGACGATCGATGGAAAGATATCAATCTTCGAGAAGAATGGATTCTTGAAGGAACCCTTTCGACGGTAATTCTAAACAATTTGAGCCGAATCTGAGGTTGCAAAATGTAACTTTCGGTATTGACGGAAAAGTCAAATTATCCTTTGGAGATCTACATCTTCAGATTCTCCATGACTTGATAGAGATTCGATTTCCGATCTTGATATTGGAAAGAAATTCTCAAAAGTCCTTGGTCATAAACTTGCCTTTTGAAGCCAGCGGGTTTTCCACCTCGGATATACCAAGTACATCTATCGTTACTGTTGATTACACTACTAGTATTCCTCGTCCAATCTACACTAGACAGCGAACTAAGCGGGAAGAGAAGGAACGCCTCTCCGAAACTTCTCGACCTTCTGCGGTCGAGAGAATGTCATAAATGTCCTTGAAAAGATTTTGAGTTTGATAAAACTCTTAAGTAAAGATTTTTATTCACGAATAACAAAGAAAAAAGACTTTGGTTTTTAAACATTTCTTAAACCAAAGAAAAGAAATTCAAAGAATTATTTTGAGTTTGTAAATTTGCATAAAGTCCATTATGTTTTTGATTGGTTTGAGATTTATGTTTACGATAATAATATTTCTTATCCTTTCGAAGAAACAAATCCAATCACAATGCGTAAAAGGTCCTTTGAATGGAATCTATCGGAACCTTGATGGAACCATTGATTACAGCATCCCCTCTTGGGGCGTAACCATAAACCATGGAGAACCTCTATTCGGATCAAGCCTCTCCTTATAAAACCAAAAGCCAAATGATCCCGAGAAAAATTTAGATAGCATTATTCAACAGAATAATTTCTGCAATGCTAATCTAAATACAATAGGAAAACAGTTGACTAGGATAGAGAGTCAGATCAAAGTCAACCATTCAAGTCCCTTCTGATTCATCAAAATCTGATTCCTTGAAAAAGCTTAAAGAACCTATTTTCAAATCTTTCCGGGTTTGAAACATAGTCAAAACATTCAAGATTCATCGGTTTACGAGCCGTTAAAGAACAACAACAAAATAGAAGCATCTTGCTTACAACACAAAGTACAAATTGCTCACGATACTCCCCAAACTAGTAGAGTTCGGAAATAAATCGGGATCGATCATCTTACATAGCCTCTCGGATATAGAAGCATTCGAAGATCCTACTCACAAGTCAATCGTGTCCGTTGGGAATTAGCACTCCCGAACATCAAAACTCCACGGATCTAGCCATGAATAATGAACTGAGTGCCTTAAACCAATCTCGGTTTAATGCATCTTGATCTATGGTGGAATATTGATGGTATGTCAGTACAATATTTTGGGTTTGTTACGAGATGACCATGGCGTGATGCCTATAAAACCCAATCGGGAACTTACGACAAGGCCGTTCTGAAATTCTTGTTGCGAGTTTCCTTTGGTCAACAAGGTTGGTGGGATCGTGCTTCTTACCACTGACGGCAAATAGAAATCCTAAATTCAATCAAGCGAGGATGGTATACCCATTCTTGATGAAATAAACGACCACAATTCGGGATCTTTGTTGCCATGATCATCATATATCCGCCCGTTTCATAGGTGATCCTTACCATAGAGACAAAATCTTTGATTACTTACATAACTTGAGATGTAGAAAACTTAGTGATTTCCAAAGCTCTGAAAGCCACTTTCTTCACTCGACTTTTCTTGAGATGATGCAAACCATACAACTTGGAAGAAAAATTCCTTTCTTGGTTTTACTCTCTTGGGAGAAAAGTTAGAAACTCTATTAAAACCCTTCATGACAATCGTATTCCTTATGGCGACCTCACATGGTGAATTAGTTAGTTTAAATCAACAAGGAAGGTCTAAAGATTTGCCAAGACTTGAAATTACAAAAACGCCTGAAATGGGAGCTTAGACAGTCTAAGCATGAACTAGGCAGCTTTTGTAAACAGTTTAACTATGACCCGTTTAAAGTCTCCACTTCCAAAGACTGTAATGGTAAGTGTTCTCCGAAACCTTACAAGAAACATTACAAGTCAAAACCTTATAAGAAATCCAAATCTGATTTTAGAGAACACTTTTATAAGAAACCTTCAAGGCCTTATAAAATGATTTCTCTAAAAGAAAGATTACAAAGCCAAACAAAGAACCCCTTTCAATTTCAAAGAAGCCACTTGTTATAAGTGCCACCAAAAAGGTCATACTGCGAGATTTTGCAGAGTCAATAAAAAACTTCACGAGCTTGGTCTCGATGAAGAAACTCTCTCTAAAATCTCTCCTCTGCTCATTGAGTCCTCTGACTCAGTTAATTCTCCTTAGCAGGAGCGGTGATCCTTCTGGGTTGATGAATTAAATAATTTTGATTACGATACTTAACTTTTCAGCGATGATGATTACGATTGAATCGTATTTAGAAAATCAATGTTTAACTAGGGATCGAAACTTTGCTTGAACTTGTTAAACATATTTACGATCTACTCTTGAAAAGAATATCTTGATAAACTTTTAAAGACTTTTGATAAACACGAGACTTCTAAAGCTATAACCGTTAAAAAGAATGCCTATGATCTCACTGAAATCTTGGACAAGAAGAAATCGAAAACAACCCCTAATGTTCAAGATCTCGAAGGAGATTAAAGACATTAAAATTGAGATCAGAGATTTAAAGAAAAGCAGAAAAAAGGATTCTGAAACCATTCAGCTTTTACTACAAAATCAATTACAAGGTAATTCTGATAATAATTCAAATTCTGATGGTGAAGATCTTAATAACATTGAGTCTATACCTGATGATTTTCTCTGTGTTTTAAAACAAATCACCATGAAAATACTTGATTAAAGTCACTTTGTCTTTTTCTAAAGAATTTGAAATTGACGCCATTGCCTTATTTGACACTGGTGCTGATTTGAATTGCATCAAAGAAGATGTTATCCCAAAACATCTGCATCAGAAAACTAAAGAAAGGCTTTACTGCATGATTCAAAATTAAAGTTAATGCAAAAGTTGATCGTCATTCTTAATAATGGATTTAAAATCAAAACCTCTTTTGTTTTAACAAATGATATTAGCCATATCGTTATTTTGGGAACTCAGTTTATAAATCTTATAACCCCTTATCGTAAATTATGATAATATCTCTTTCAAGAAAAAGAAAAAATTTTAATTTTCCTTTTATTGAAAAACCTAAAACTAGAGATTTAAATATTGTTAAAACATTACATTTACGAGAATGAAATTAATGTTCTTCTTAAAACCAAACAAACTAATTTAGTGCATTTGCGAAAAGAATTGAGTTTTTACAAGAATGAAAGTCATTTGAAAGATGATTTCTTTACAAAGAAAATTTCTGATTTTGAAACTCGAATCGAAAAGAAATTTGTCTTGATTTACCAAGCTTTTGGAAAGAAAACAACACTTGGTAGATTTGCCTTATGAGCCTTCTTTTGATGAAGACAAATACCTACTAAAGCCGATTGAATGAATGTTGAATTGGAACAACGATTGAAATGAGATTAAAGATTTGAAAACAAAGGTTTGATTCTAAATCTAGATCTCCTTGTCTTGTGCTTTCTATGTCAACAAAATTGAAATAGAAAGAGGAACACCAAGACTTGTCATAAACTACAAACCCAATAAAGCTTTAAAATGGATTAGGTACCCGATACACAATAAAAAGTTGTAAAACTCCATTCTTCATTCGTATTTTCGAAATTTGACATGAAATCGAGTTTAGCAAATTCAAATTCATCGAATAGTTATAAAGCTGCTTTTCTTGTTCCATTTGGCCAGTATGAATGGACAGTAATGCCTTTTGGTTTAAAGAATGCACCTTCAGAATTTCAAAGGATTATGAATGACATTTATAATCCCCTTTCCGAATTCTGTATTGTTTACATTGATGATCTATTGATTGAGAAAAAATCAATACATCATCAATGTAAACTATCTGAAAAAAGATATAAATGTCATTCATAATCACAAGATAGTTGTAAGATAGACTCGATGTTATTAAGATCTTAAAATTTGAATTATTATCATTACCTTGTAATTGATTTTGTAGTAAAAGATCTTGTTGCCACTTGATCATCATATCCCGTTTCATAGGTGATCCTTACCCTTGATAAAATCTTTGAGTTCTACGTTTGGATGTAGAAAACTTAGTGATTTCAAAACTTGATTTCTTTTATGCTTTTCTTGAGATGATGCAAAACCATCTGACTTGGTTAAAGAAAAATTCCTTCTTTGGTTTACTACTCTTGGGAAAAAGTTAGAAACTTAAAAGCCCTTCATGACAATCGTTATTCCTTATGACCTCACATGGTGAATTAGTTAGTTTAAAGTCAAGGAAGGTCTGATATTGCGACTTGAAATTACAAAAGCGCACGAAATGGGAGCTTTCTGGCGTGAACTGACTTTTGTAAGCAGTTTAACTATGATTTAAAGTCTCCATTAAAGGCGTAATGGTATCCAGTGTTCTCATTCCGAATTTACAAGTCGACTTATAAAATCAAATCGATTTTAGAGCAGCTTTTATAGAAAGCGAGGCATAAAATGATTTCTCTAAAGAAGATTCTGAAAGCCAAACAAAGAAATTTTGCGATTTGAAGAAGCCACTTGTTATAAGTGCCATTTTGCGAGATTTTGCGGTCGATAAAAACTTCACGAGCTTGGTCTCGATGAAGAAACTCTAAAATCTCTCCTGATTGGGTCCTCGATTAATTTCTCTTAGGAGGATCCTTTCTGAGTTGATGAATTAAATAATTTTGATTACGATACTTCTTTTCAGCGGTGATGATTACGATTCAGAATCGTATTTAAAAATCAATGTTTTAACTAGGGATCGAAACTTTGCTTGAACTTGTTAAACATATTTACGATCTACTCTTGAAAGAATATCTTGATAAACTTTAAAGACTTTTGATAAACTGAGACTTACAAAGCTATAATTAAAAGAATGCCTGTATCTCTGAAATCTTGGACAGAAGAAATCGAAAAACCACAATGTTCAAGATCTCGAGGAGATTAAAGACATTAAAATTGAGATCGATTTAAAGAAAAGCGAGAAAAAATTACGAAACCATTGTTTCTGAAATCAATTACAAGGTAATTACGATAATAATTCAAATTCGATGGTGAAGATCTTAATAACATTGAGTCATACTGATGATTTTCTACGTGTTTTAAAACAAATCATGAAAATACTTGATTAAAATCACTTTGTCTTTTAAAGAATTTGAAATTGGGTTTTACATTTGACCTTTGATTTTTGCATCGAAGATGTTATCCCTGAAACATCATCGAGAAAACTAAAGAAGGCTTCTGCATGTGATTCAAAATTAAAGTTGGTGTATGACGTCTGAATAACATTTATTTCATCAAGAATGGGTATACCATCCTCGTCAGTTTGGATTGAATTTAGGATTTCTATTTGTTGCTGTTTAGTGAAGATGATCAGCGACCTTTAAGTTGACCCGTGAAACTGCAGAAATTTACGCAATGGCCTTGTCGGAAGTTCACTGATTGGGTTTTATAGGCATTGCCATGGTCATCTGTTGCGAACTAAAATATTGTACTCGGACATACCATGATATTCCACTCATGGTGAAGATGCATTAAGCGAAAGTTGGTTTAAGGCCTTGAGTCTATGTCATAGCTAGATCGGTGGAGTTTTGATGTTTGAGAATCTTAATTCCCAATGGACACGATTGACTTTAGGGTAGGATCTTCTTGGAATGTACATATGTCTGGGAGGCTATAGAAGATGATTGATCTGATTTATTTCACAACTCTACTAGTTTGGGGAGTATCGAGCAATTTGTAGAAGCGGAAGAAGAAGATCTTTTTGTTAAGTTGTTCTTTAATGGCTCTGTTAAAATCCGATTTAGAATCTTGAACAATGTTTTGACTATGTTTCGAAACCTGGAAAGGTTTGAAAATAGGTTCTTTAAGCTTTTTCAAGGAATCGATCTGATGAATCGAAGGGACTTGAATGGTTGACTTTTGGATCGACTCTACATCTGGTCATTGTTTTCCTGTATTTAGATTAGCATTGCGAAATTATTTTGAATAATGCTATCTAAATTTTCTCTGGATCATTTGGCTTTTGGTTTTTATAAGGAGGCTTTGATGCGAATAGGAGGTTCTCCATGGTTTAGTTCACGCTCACAAGAGGATGCTTTCGAATCAATGGTTCCATCGATGTCGATAGATTCCATTCGGTGACCTTTTACGCATTGTGATTGGTTGTTTCTTTGAAAGGATAAGAAATATTATTATCGAAACGTAAATCTGACCAATCAAAAAACATGTGGACTTTATGCAAATTTACAAACTCAAAATAATTCTCTTGAATTTAACTTTTCTTTGGTTTAAGAAATGTTTAAAAACCAAAGTCTTTTTCTTTGTTATTACGTGAATAAAAATCTTTATGAAGAAGAGTTTTATCAAACTGAAATCTTTTTAAGGACATTTATGACATTCTGTGACCCTTGAGAAGGTTGGAGAAATCGGAGGAGAAGGTTCCTTCTGCTTACTTTAGTTCTTGTTGTCTACTAGTGTAGATTGGATGAGGAATACTAGTAGTGTAATCAGCAGGCGTATAGATGTATAGTCACGTGGAAAACCTCGGTTGGCTTTGAAAAGGCAGGTTTATGAGAAGGGACTTTGAAATTTCTTTTCCAATTGAAATCTTGGAAATTGAATCTCTGTCGAAGTTGCGGAGAATCTAGAGATGTAGATCTCACAAGGATAATTTGACTTTTAAAATCTGAATCTTGAGTTACATTTGCAACTACTTTGGCTCAGTGTTTAGGAATTCTTGGTTGAGTGGCTCTTGAATCCATTCTTACGGAAGATTGATATCTTTCCATTGGATTGGTCTAGGTATGATGTTTGCTTTAGACAAGTCGATGCAGAAGAGTTTCATCTCTTTTGGTGGAATTTATCTTTGCGTGTTGAGCAGCGGACCATAAGCTTTGTATGATATTTTGAAAATCAAAGGCGAGCAGATCCAACATATGGTAGTTGTGAGTTTTGATCTAGGATCGTACTTTCAAAATATTTTGTCTTTAAGAAGCGTATGTTTGGATAGCGATCGAATGAAATGGGTCCTTTCTGAGACTAGATTCATATCTACGGTAGAGAATCATCGAAGGAGATGAACCTCCGTCCACGAGGATGAGAATAGAAGTGTTTAATCCTTGCTTTAGTCGAGGGCTTTATTCTACTTGGATTAAACGATATGAATATAATTAAAATTCTTTTCTTAAATTCTTTAAAGAATCTTGGAAAATAAATGAATTATGCGAAATGGCTTTGAAGAGTGATATCTCTTTCTTGATCTTTATGACAAAATCGATCTTTAGAAAATCGAGTTTTTCGTATTGTAAATCTTATCTTTAGAAATCTTTGGTAAATCGATTGTCAATTGCTTTATCAAAATTTTCATGAATTCTTACGAATTCACTCGTTCTTTAAACTAGTACCGGAAGAAGAGCTAGAAAGATTGTGCTCTGAGCAAAGACTCGTGAGATCTAAAATTTTAAAAGACTTGAAATGTTCTAAATGGCAAGTAAAATGTCTTGGGCTAAGAGTTGGTCTTCTTGCCACAGCAAACACGTCGGGACTTACGAATACTTAAGCACGAAGGCAACCGCTCGATTAGTCAATTTTTAATCTTATCGAATTTTAACCAAAATCTTTAAACCGTAAAACACTTACTTGGCTCACGATGCAATAAGGAATGAGAGTATGGTTTAAAGGAACACTGTAGGTATCAAATTAAAAAGAATTTGATAAATTCTTTGTCAATCAACAGCCTTAAACCAATACAGTTTAAGGATTAAACCATTAATTTTAATGTCTTTAATCTCTACAGAGCAAAGACTCCATGAGATGCAAAAATTTTAAAAAGACTTCAAAATGTTCTAAATGGCAAAGTAAAATGTCTTAGGCTAAGAGTTGGTCTTACTGCCCTGTAAACACTTTGCGAATACTACCGAAATTAATTTGATCATTCACTCTTGATCCGGTCCTTGTGGTATCGAGCGGCCGATTCGAGTGTTGGTGGGGGAGGAGAGATGGAAATATTCGAAGGCAGCAATGACAGTAAGTCCTTTGTGGGTCCCACCATCCCGGTCCTTATTGGTATCAGAGCTACTTGCTTTTTCAAGTAGGTGAATGATCAAATTAATTCTTTGTTGTCAAATTTTAATAACCAATTTTAAAAAGGGAAATGGTACGTGGCGTTGTATTACCAGATCGATGCAGAACTTAATCTGCCTTTGGACGGATCGACTTAGAAACGGATCAATAGTCAGCTGATCGGGTTTCGGTGATATACTCTGATGTTCCTTTCTGTCTTTAGATATTATTAATTCTTTATTTGTGGCAAGTGTGTACCTGAGGCTCGAGAAAATACTAAATCTGGAACCCGAAATAGTACGATTGGAAGAAGAGAAATCGACTAAGGACGGATCAGGTCTCTTTGCCTTAGAAGATAGTGATTGTATGGCGGATCGATAAAGATCGATCTAGATCTTTAAAATAAATTCTGATTTAAACATACATGACTTTAAACTTTATTGATCTTTAAATAAAGACATGAATTGAACTTACATAGACTTGAAATTGAATGCTTTAAAGAAATAGTACGAAAGAGTTTGAGAAATAATTTTAGAAAGGCGGAAAATTTCCTCGAAGTCTTCTTTGATTTCTCAGTTGAGAGGATTAGAGGAGAGGAGAAAAGAGCAGCGCCTCTTGAACTCCTTTATATAGACTTGAGAGAAGTCTTGAAGTTGGTGGAGACATTATGGGGGTGGCCCGACTTTTTTTGCTTTGCTGTTTCTAGGATAGCATGCAGATAAATAAATGAAATTACAAAAATAACGGATCACGAAATAACGGATCGCAATTCTGATAATAATAATATACGGATCATCGATATAGGATCAGATCATGATATAATATCACCGATAAGCAGGAGGGAGATATTGTTTCATTATGAATGAGGATGATGCTATGAAATCATCATCATTTTTAAAGCGTTTGAGATAATTGAAGGAACTTCGATCTTGTTGCGGATTTCTCTTCTTGATCTTGGGTGCTTGAAAAAGAGCTTGATTTCTTCCAAAAATACAAATATTTTTAGTTTTCTTCTTTTTGACATCTCTGTCTGGGGTTTGGAGGAAAGAGATTTTGGTTTGGCGTCTTTTTGGGGATAGATATGATAAAGGATTTGAATGTTTAAATTTCTTGAAGAAGAATAACCATGAATGGGACTTTTGGATTTTGAATGAAGAAGGTGTTGAACCGAACTGTTAGTAATCCCGATAGGTGAAAGAATGGCAATGGTTCATTTTAATTTGAAAATTTATCGGGAAGGCTTTGGAAGCATGGAGTAGGTCATTCCAGCTGTTTTGGGCTCAAGACTTTTAGGATGGTTAGTAGAATAAGGCGGGGCTCGAATGAGCATCATTTGAGATAAAAATGTTTGAATTTCACAGTTACATGAATTCCAAAATCTTTGATAGTAAAATTTGGGGTTTGATAAATCCCATGGTTTGAAAAACCAGACTTTTGGAAAAATCTTTAGCATTGCTTGAAATGGGTCAGTATGGTAAAACCCATCTTGTAGATAAAATGTTTTGGAAATAGGTTTTATCGAACCATTCAAGTTTTCTTTAAAAGCTTTGTCTGTGAAAGGACAATCTGGGAGGATGAACTTTCACCAGAAAGAACTACATTTTGAGAAGAATTTTTTGAAATTTCTCTAGAAATAGATTTCTCTTTCTGAATTTCTTCTTTTGGAGAAGTCTGACTTTGAGAAAAGCTTTGTAAAGCGAGCATAAGCTCAGGAGATTTAGAAATGGATTGCATCCAGTTTCTTTTACTGTTCACAGGAGGAAGGGCTTTAGATCGAGCTTCGTGAGCTTCATTTCTTACCGTATCAATCAGATTTGATAGGCTTTGCGAGATGTGATTCTTGAAGAGCGCAATTTTTCTTTAGGAGGAGAGAGGATGCTTTAGAGGTGTCACGGGACACGAGGTCTTTGAGGATCCCTTTCACTGTCTCTTTTCTTGGGTGGCATTATACTGTTTTGAAGAAATTCCACGGTTAGAAAATCGGGGAGAATTTGTATCTCCTTTAATAAACTCGATATCGAAATCAAAGACACTTAAAATGGCTTGCATAGCGTGCAAAAATTTGTTTTGATGCAATGTTTTGAACATCTTTTCTAAAACATGTTTTGCGACTTTGCAATCAATTCTTAGTAAAATCTTTGATTTAGTAAGTCGCTTTGAAATTTGGAAATCGTAAAACAATGGATAAAATCTCTTTTTAATGGTAGAATAATTTTTTACATTCGTTCGATAATGAAACATCTTGGACTACATTCTTTATTATTATCGATTGCTTTAATATCCGCGTATCACCGTCGATGCATCGGTTTCAACAATTTTAGTGTCTGAGGATTAGCAAGAAATCGGCACGGAATGTCTTTAACCATATTCTTTATCTAACAATTTTAGTATGCTCTTGACCATGACAATGAGCTTCTTTTTAACTATCATGCAATGGTTTTGCTATCACAATGGCATTAGGGAAATCAGAACATAATTTAAAAGCTTAAAATCTTTGCAATTGGGTTTTATCAAGTTTTATCGAAACTTGTCGATGAAAGGCAAAAGATCTTTCAATAGGAATGATGGTTCCTTTTGAAATGTAATGAACAATAAACCTCATCTTTGTTTGAAATAAAGAAATCTTTGTACTAGAAATAGCAAGACCGACCTTTCTAGTTGTAAAATAAAAGTCTTTAAATGTTTAAGATGTTGATCTATTGATTGAGAAAAATCAATACATCATCAATGTAAACAATCTGAAATTCGGAAGGGATTATAAATTTAATTAATAATCATTTGAAATTCTGAAGGTGCATTCTATAAACGAAAGGCATTCTTGTCCATTCATCTTGGCCAAATGGAGCGATAAAAGCGAGTTTATAACGGTCATTTGGATGAATTTGAATTTGCCAAAATCACGATTTCATGTCAAATTTCGAAAATATGAATGAAGAATGGGTTTTGAGCAAATCCTTTTTATTAGGTATTGGGTACCTAATCCATTTTAAAGCTTTATTAAGGGTTTGTAGTTTATGACAAGTCTTGGTGTTCCTCTTTCTATTTCAATTTTTGTTGACATAAGCGGCCTGAACAAGGAGATCTAGATTTAAAATCAAACCTTTGTTTTCTAAATCTTAATCTCATAATGCTGTTCCAATTCAACATTCATTCGAATCATGCTTTAGAGTATTTGTCTTCATCAAAAGAAGGCTCATAAGGCAAATCTACCAAGTGTTGTTTCTTTCCAGCTTAAATCAAGACAAATTTTTTCATGATAAAATCAGAAATTTTCTAAAGAATCATCTTCAAATGACTTATTCTTAAAACTAATTCTTTCAAATGTACAAATTAATTTTGTTTTTAAGAAGAACATTAATTTCATCTCTGTAAAATGTAATGTTTTTAACAATATTTAAATTAGTTTTAGTTTTTCAATAAAAAGAAAATTAAAATTTTTTCTTTGAAAGAGATATTATCAATTTACAAGATAAGGGTTATAAGATTTATAAACGAGTTCCCAAAATAACGAATTTATCATTTGTTAAAACAAAAGATTTTGATAAATCCATTATTAAATGCATTTACCAACTTTTGCATTAACTTTAATTTTGAAAACGAAAGCCTTTCTTTAGTCGATGCGTATGTTTTCAGATAACATCTTCTCGATGCACCAAATCAAGACCAACAATAAGGAACAACAATTTCAAATTCTTAAAAAGACAAAGTGATTTTAATCAAGATTTTTACGTGATTTGTTTAAAAACATAAAATCATTTATGACTCAATGTTATTAAGATCTTCACCATCGAATTAATTATTATAACTAAATTGATTTAGAAGAAAAGTTCAATGGTTTCGTAATCCTTTTTTCCGCTTTTCAAATCGATCTCAATTTTAATGTCTTTAATCTCCTTCGAGATTTGAACATTGTGGTTGTTTTCGATTTCTTCTCCAAGATTTCGTGAGATCATAAGCATTCTTTAACGTTATAGCTTTTAAGTCTGTGTTTATCAAAAGTCTTTAAAAGTTTATCAAGATATTCTCAAGAGTAGATGAAATATGTTAACAAGTTGCAAAGTTTCGATCCCTTTAAACATTGATTTTCTAAACGATCAATCGTAATCATCATGAAAGATCGTAATCAAAATTATTTAATTCATCAACAAAGGATCACCGCTCCTGCTAAGGAGAAATTTGAACGAGTCGAGGACCTGAGCAAGAGATTTGAAGAGTTTTCAAAACCAAGCTCGTGAAGTTTTTTATCATGCAACCGCAGATATTTTTATCACTTATAACCAAAGATGGTTATTAGATTTCGATCTTCAGGTCGTCAACATTTAAACATTTAAAGATTTTATTTTAAAGAACGTTATATTTCAAAAGATTTCTTTATTTCAAAGCTTCAAACATTTTATCGAATCATCAAACATTTTGATTAATAAATTAAACATGACGATACGGGATATTAAAGCAATCGATAATAATAAAGAATGTAGTCCAAGATGTCATCGAACGAATGTCGAAAATTATTCTACCATTAAAAAGAGATTTTATCCATTGTTTTATGCATTTCAAATTTCAAAGATTTACTAAATCAAAGATTTTACTAAGAATTGATTGAAAGTCAAGAAACATGTTTTAAAAGATGTTCAAAACATCGCATCAAAACAAATTTGCATGCTTCATTTTAAGTGTCTTTGATTTCGATATCGAGTTTATTAAAGGAGATAAATTCTCCCGATTTTCTAACTGGAATTTCTTCAAAACATAATGCCACCCAAGAAAAGAGACAGGGAAAGGATCCAGACTCGTGTCCATAATCTAAAGCATCCTCTCCTCCTAAAGAAAAATTGCCTTCAAGAATCACATCCGCAGCATCAAATCTTTGATTGACATGAAGAATGAAGCTCATGAAGCTCGATCAAAAGCCCTTCCTCCCAGAACAGTAAAAGAACTGATGCAATCCATTTCTAAATCTCCCGAGCTTACGCCGCTTTACAAAGCTTTTCCCAAAGTCAGATTTCTCCAAAAGAAGAAATTCAAAAAGAAAAATCCATTTATAAAGAAATTTCAAAAACTTCTTCTCAAAACATAGTTCTTTCTGGTGAAAGTTCATCCTCCCAGATTGTCCTTTCACAAACAAAGTTTTAAAGAAAACTTCTAATGGTTCGATAAACCTATTTCCAAAACATTTTATCTGGAAGATGGGTCCATACGACCCATTTCAAGCAATTAAAGATTTTTCCCAAAGGTCGGTTTTTCAAACCATGGATTTATCAAACCCCATTTACTATCAAAGATTAATTCTGAATCGGAAATTCAAACATTTTTATCTCTATGCTCATTCCGAGCCCCATTCTACGAACCATCCTAAAAGTCGAGCCCAAAAGGAATGACCTACCCATGTCAAAGCCTTCCCGCTAAATTTTCAAAATCAAACGAACCATTGCCTTCTTTCACCTATCGGATTACTAACAGTGCCCGGTTCAACACCTTCATTCAAAATCCAAAAGTCCCATTCATGGTTATTCTTCTTCAATTCAAAAATAACTGCAAAGCTTACCAAACCGGTTCCAACAACGGTGGAATTATTTCGTCCAAGCCCTGACATCCTCACTCCTAACGCCACCGCTTCAAATCTTTCAAAGCCCATTATACCTACGTAATCCGGAAACGCTTTTCCATGCTTCTGCATTTAACTTCTTCCTACCATGGGTATGTGAACCCAGTTTCATACCCAAGAATCCACCATCCTTCAAAGAACCTTTAAAGTAAAACGCGGTCAAATTGACCTAACATTCAAAGCTATCCATTACCATAGTCCAAAATCGCTATCCTCACATATCCAAACCCCAAAGATGAGATGTCAAAGCTCGTGAACTTTCCTTTCCAGAATCTAAAGCTCACTCTGCCAAGCAAGATCAATATTTAAAGTCACGAATCGCCTCGCAACAAGATCGAGTTCACGGCTCGCATCACACCAAGATTATTCATATCCCCTGAGATGACAACGAAGACACGCCAATCCTCCTCCTCTATTAAAGGTTATTGATCCGCCCATATTGATCCGTTATTTATTATCAGAATTGATCCGTTTTATGATCCGTTATTAGAATGTGATCCGCCTTATTATCTGATCCGTTGTAATTTCATCAGACGACATGACCATCACTGCAAAGCAAAGTCAAAAGATCTCCACACGCCACACCCCATAATGTCTCCACCAACTTCACACTTGCAAGCCTCAAGTCATATAAAGAAGAGGAGTTCAAGAGGCGCTCTTTTCTCCCTCTCTAATCCTCTCAACTGAAATCAAAGACTTATTTTGCCTTCTAAAATTATTTCTCAAACTCCAGACTATTTCTTTAAAGATTCAAAAGTCTCTGTAAGTTCAATTCATGTCTTATTTAAAGATCGTAATAAAGTTTAAAGTCATGTATGTTTAAATTTCGCAAATTTATTTTAAAGATCACGACTGATCTTATCGACCGTACAAAAGCTTATCTTGTTCAAAAGATGATCTCCAATGATTTCTCTTTCCTCATGACAATCGTTCAAGATTTTCTCCGAGCCTTGTTCACTTCCACAAATAAAGAATTAATAATATCTAAAGATTCAAAGGAACATCTTATTCCTAAATCACATGATTCGATCTTGTCGATTTCCAGAAAAATTTATCGACCGTAATACAACGCCAAGCACTTTCTTTTAAAAGTTAAAATTTCAACAAAGAATTAATTTGATCATTCACCTACTTTCAGATAAAGTTTTAAATACTTTATACTTCAATTAAGATCGACCAGAACGACCACCATCACGACAAGATCTCCACATTGGGAGTGTCACCATCGAATATTTCTAGTCATTCTCCCCAAAGATCAATATCGACTATCTTAAGCGCCACCAAATTTTCACCGGATCGTGGAAAGAGCGAATGATCAAATTAATTGTTGTCAAATTTTAATAACCAATTTTAAAAGGAACATGATGCTGTATTACTCGATGAACTTAATCATTTGACCTGATCCGACTTCAGATCAATAGTCCAAGACATTTCAATATACTTTTCCTTTACCGCCTTATATTATTAATTCTTTATTTTAAAAACGAGAAAATACTAAGAATAAATGTGATTCATCAAATAAGAAATACACCACGTAGATCCTCTTTGTAAGATCGATTGTTTCGTGAGCTGAAGTAGGTTTTATGGTTTAAAGATTTTCAGTTAAAATTGATAAGATTAAAATTGACTAATCGGTAGCGGTTGCCTTCTGTGGGTAGTATTTGGGTAAGTCCCGACGTGTTTACTGTGGCAAGAAGACCAACTCTTAGCCTAAGACATTTTACTTTGCCATTTAGAACATTTCAAGTCTTTTAAAATTTTCATCTCATTGAGTCTTTGCCTGTAGAGCAATCTTTCTAGCTCTTCTTCCGAGAAGACTAGTGTTTAAAGAACGAGTGAATTCGTAAGAATTCATTGTTGAAAATTTTGATAAAGCAATTGACAATTGGGATTTACCAAAGATTTCTAAAGATAAGATTTACAATATAAAAAACTCGATTTTCTAAAGACGATTTTCATTATAAGATCAAGAAAGAGATATCACTCTTCAAAGCCATTTCGTATAATTCATTTATTTTCAAGATTCTTTAAAGAATTTAAGAAAAAGAATTTTAATTATATTCATATCGGTTTAATCCAAGTAGAATAAAGCCCTCGAAGAAGGATTAAACACTTCTATTCTCATGTCCTCGGACGGATTTTCATCTCATCTGACGATTCTCTACTCAAGAGTATCAATCTAGTCTCAGAAAGGACCCATTTCATTTGATCGCTATCCAAACATAACAGCTTCTTAAAGACAAAAATATTTTGAAAGCATGATCCTGATCAAAACTCACAACTACCATATTGAAGGATCCGCCGCCTTTGATTTTCAAAATATCATACAAAGCTATGGTCTCAGCTCAATACGTTAAAGATAAATTCCACCAAAAGAGATGAAACTCTTCTGCATCGACTTGTCTAAAGCAAACACCGCCATACCTAGACCAATCCAATGGAAAGATATCAATCTTCCGTAAGAATGGATTCGAGCCACTCAACCAAGAATTCCTAAACACTGAGCCAAATACGTAGTTGCAAATGTAACTCAAGATTCACGGAAAAGTCAAATTATCCTTAGAGATCTACATCTTCTAGATTCTCCGCAACTTCGATAGAGATTCAATCAATATTGGAAAAAAATTTCAAAAGTCCCTTCATAAACTTGCCTTTTCAAAGCCAACCGAGGTTTTCCACCTCGTATATACTACATCTATCGCTCGCTGATTACACTACTAGTATTCCTCATCCAATCTACACTAGTACAACAAGAACTAAAGCAAAGGAACCTTCTCTCCGATTTCTCCAACCTTCTCTCATGTCACAGAATGTCATAAATGTCCTTCAAAAGATTTTGAGTTTGATAAAACTTCTTCATAAAGATTTTTATTCACAGAATAACAAAGAAAAAAGACTTTGGTTTTTTAAACATTTCTTAAACCAAAGAAAAGAAATTCAAGAGAATTATTTTGAGTTTGTAAATTTGCATAAAGTCCACATTATGTTTTGACGGTTCGAGATTTACGTTTCGATAATAATATTTCTTATCAAAGAAACAAATCCAATCACAATGCGTAAAAGGTCACCGAATGGAATCTATCGTAATCAATGGAACCATTGATTCTGAGCATCCTCTGTGAGCGTAACCATAAACCACGGAGAACCTCCTATTCAGATCAAAGCCTCCTTATAAAACCAAAAGCCAAATGATCCAGAGAAAATTTAGATAGCATTATTCAACAATAATCACTGCTAATCTAAATAAATAGAAAACAGCTTGACAGATAGAGAGTCAGATCCAAAAGTCAACCATTCAAGTCCCTTCTGATTCATCAAAATCTGATTCCTTGAAAAAGCTTAAAGAACCTATTTTCAAACCTTTCCAGGTTTCGAAACATAGTCAAAAGCTTGTTCAAGATTCTAAATCGGATTTTACCAGAGCCATTAAAGAACAACTTAACAAAATAGAAGCATCTTCTTCTTCTGCTTCTAAAGTACAAATTGCTCCTGATACTCCCAAACTAGAGAGTTCAGAAATAAATCAGATCAATCATCTTCTATAGCCTCCTCGACATGTACATTCCAAGAAGATCCTACTCCTAAAGTCAATCGTGTCCATTGGGAATTAAGACTCAAACATCAAAACTCCACCCATCTACCATGACATAGACCCAAGGCCTTAAACCAATCTCGCTTAATGCATCTTCACCATGAGTGAATATCATGGTATGTCCGAGTACAATATTTTAGGTTTGTTGCAAAAGATGACCATGGCAGCCAATGCCTATAAACCCAATCAGAACTTCCGACAAGGCCATTGCGTAAATTCTTGTGTTTCATCGTCAACTTAAAGGTCATGATCATCTTCTCACCAAAGAACAAAGAAATCCTAAATTCAATCCAAACTCGACGAGGATGGTATACCCATTCGATGAAATAAACAAATGTCTATTCAGTGATGTCACACCTCGATCATCACCATATCCTTCATTTCATAGTGATCCTTCTCACCCAGAGACAAAATGCCGAGTTACTACATAACTCGAGATGTAGAAAACTTAGTGATTTCCAAAGCTACAAAGCCACTTTCTTCACTGACTTTTCTTAAGAGACGATGCAAACCATACAACTTGAAAGAAAAATTCCTTGTCGGTTTACCTACTCTTAGAGAAAAAGTTAAACTCTATTAAAGCCCTTCATGACAATCGTATTCCTTATGACGACCTCACCTATCGTGAATTAGTAAGTTTCGTCAACAATCAAGGTCTAAAGATTTGCTAAGACTTGAAATAAAAACGCTCAATGGAGCTAGATACCAAGCATGAACTAGGCGCCTTTTGTAAACAGCTTAACTACGACCCGCTTAAAGTCTCCACTTCCAAAGATCAGAATGGTAAGTGTTCTCCGAAACCTTACAAGAAACATTACAAGTCAAAACCTTATAAGAAATCCAAATCTGATTTTAGAGAACGCTTTTATAAGAAACCTTCAAGGCCTTATAAGAAGCCCAATTTCTCTAAAAAGAAAGATTACAAAGCCAAACAAAGAACCCCTTTCAATTTCAAAGAAGCCACTTGTTATAAGTGCCACCAAAAAGGTCATACTGCGAGATTTTGCAGAGTCAATAAAAAACTTCACGAGCTTGGTCTCGATGAAGAAACTCTCTCTAAAATCTCTCCTCTGCTCATTGAGTCCTCTGACTCAGATTCAAATTTCTCCTTAACCGGAGACAGTGATCCTTTACAGGTTGATGAATTAAATAATTTTGATTCTGATACTTCTTTTCATAAAGGATGATTCGATTCGTAATCATATTTAAAGAAAATCAATGTTTTAACTATGGATCAAGAAACTTTGCTTGAACTTGTTAAACATATTTCTGATCCTACTCTTCAAAAAGAATAACTAGATAAACTTATAAAGACTATTCATAAACATGAGACTACAAAAGCTATAAACATAAAAAAGAATGCCTATGATCTCACCCAAATCTGGACAAGAAGAACCAAGAAAACAACCCCTAATGTTCAAGATCTCCAAAGGGAGATTAAAGACATTAAAATTGAGATCAGATATTTAAAAGAAAAGGTAAAAGGATTCAAACCATTCAAACTTTTTACTACAAAATCAATTACAAGGTAATTCTGATAATAATTCAAATTCTGATGGTGAAGATCTTAATAACATTGAGTCTATACCTGATGATTTTCTCTGTGTTTTAAAACAAATCACCATAAGAAAATACTTGATTAAAGTCACTTTGTCTTTTTCTAAAGAATTTGAAATTGACGCCATTGCCTTATTTGACACTGGTGCTGATTTGAATTGCATCAAAGAAGATGTTATCCCAAAACATCTGCATCAGAAAACTAAAGAAAGGCTTTCTGCCGCCAACAATTCAAAATTAAAAGTTAATGCAAAAGTTGATGCGCTCTGTTTCAATAATGGATTTAAAATCAAAACCTCTTTGTTTTAACAAATGATATTAGCTATATCATTATTTTGGGAACTCCGCTTATAAATCTTATAACCCTTATAATCAGAATTACGATAATATCTCTTTCAAAGCAAAAGAAAAAATTTTAATTTTTCCTTTTATTGAAAAACCTAAAACTAGAGATTTAAATATTGTTAAAGCTTGTTCTGTTTACCAGAATGAAATTAATGTTCTTCTTAAAACCAAACAAACTAATTTAGTCTGTTTGCAAAAAGAATTGAGTTTTACAAGAATAGAAAGTCATTTGAAAGATGATTTCATAAAAGAAAATTTCGATTTTGAAACTCAAATCAAAAAGAAATTTCAGCCGATTTACCAACCCGCTGAAAAGAAAACAACACTTGGTAGATTTGCCTACGAGCCTTCTTTGATGAAAGACAAATACCATTAAAGCCCGCCTAATTCAAATGAATGTCAATCGAACAACATTGTAGAAATGAGATTAAAGATTTAGAAAACAAAGGTTTGATTACTAAATCTAGATCTCCTTGGTCTTGTGCCGCTTTCTATGTCAACAAAAATTCTGAAATAGAAAGAGGAACACCAAGACTTGTCATAAACTACAAACCCCTTAATAAAGCTTTAAAATGGATTAGGTACCCAATACCTAATAAAAAGGATTTGCTTCAAAAACTCCATTCTTCATTCATATTTTCGAAATTTGACATGAAATCAGGATTTTGGCAAATTCAAATTCATCCAAATGACCGTTATAAAACTGCTTTCCATTCATATCCCTCGGAGATGACAACGAAGATGACTGCTTCGGAATCCTCCCTCCTCTAAAGCATTAAAGGTTATTGTAATCGGTGATCCGTCTATGATATCGGTGATCCGTTATTTATTATTGTAATCGGTGATCCGTCTATGTTATCGGTGATCCGTAATTTATTATTGTAATCGGTGATCCGTCTTTATTATCGGTGATCCGTTATTTTTTGTAATTTCATTTTGCTCAGATGCCCATACGCGGCTACTCATCACTAAAGCAAAAGCAAAGTCAAAGACGTCCGACATGGGCCACCCCATAATGTCTCCACCAACTTCAAGACTTTGCAAGCCTCTCAAGTCTATATAAAGAAGAAAAGGAGTTCAAGAGGCGCTGTTTCTTTTCTCCTCTCCTCTAATCCTCTCAACTTTGAGAAATCAAAGAAGACTTCGAGGAAATTTTCCTGCCTTTCTAAAATTATTTCTCAAACTCTTCTCAGCATTATTTCTTTAAAGCATTCAATTTCAAGTCTACATGTAAGTTCAATTCATGTCGAAATAGTATTCTGATAAAGAAGAGAATATTTACCATGATGTAGATCCGCCTTTGCCTTGTAAAGAGCTTGTAAGATCCGATAAAGATCCGAGATGCTTTAAAATAAATTTGCAGAAATTTAAACATACATGACTTTAAACTTTATTACAGTCTTTAAATAAAGACATGAATTGAACTTACATGTAGATTTAAGTGGTTGTTTACATGTCAAATTTAAACTTGAAATTGATCATTCATACTGCTCTGATACCAATAAGGACCGGGATCGTGGAAAGTAGGTGAATGATCAAATTAATTCTTTGTTGTCAAATTTTAATAACCAATTTTAAAAAGGGAAATGGTACGTGGCGTTGTATTACCAGATCGATGCAGAACTTAATCTGACCCATCCGACTTAACATGTCCGACCGCTCCAAATATACCACAGGTTCTTTACCGCCTTTAGACATTATTAATTTTTATTTGTGGGCAAGTGCACCATGTTCTAGAAAATACTAACTGGAACCTAAATAGATTCTGAGAGAATACTACGGAAGAGATCCGTTTGCCTTTTAAGATAGTATCAGATCCGAAAGATCATCTCTAGATGCTTTAAAATAAATTTACGAAATTTAAACACATGACTTTAAACTTTATTACACTTTTAAATATACGAATCGAACCATGTACTTGAAATTGAATGCTTTAAAGAAATAGACAAAGAGTTTGAGAAATAATTTTAAGATGAAAATTCTTCTTTTCGATTTCTCAAAGTCAGAGGATTAAACGAACCTCTTCAAACCCTTCTTCTTTATATATGCAAAGTCTTCAGTTGGAGACATTATGGGTGGCCCCACATGGGAGCATCTTTGACTCGCTTGCTTTAGGATGAATTCCATGCCTGAGCATACAAACAAAATGAAATTACAAAAATAACGGATCAATAATAAGATTTGGATCAATATAATAAATAACGGATCACCGATAACATAGATAATGACATCACCGATCATCATAGACGGATCACCGACATTACAATAACCTTTAATGCTTGAGAGGAGGATTCAACCATTTCGTCATCTCCGAGGGATACGAATGTCTTCACCCATCCGAAACCGCGTAAGACTCGATCTATAGAGCTGTTCCATGACTTTAAATATTTTTCGCCTGCACCGCCAAAAGGGACTGAGCTTTAGATTGGGAAAGGAAAGTTCTCGAGCTTGACATCTCTAATCGGGGTGATAATGACATAGCTGGACTACGGTAATGGATAATGAATGTTCGCCAAATTTTGAAAATGAATGAAGAATGGAGCCAAGAAATCCTTTTATTGTATTGTACCTAATCCATTTTAAAGCTTTATTAAGGGTTTGTAGTTTATAAGTTCGGTGTTCCTTCTATTTCAGAATTTTTTGACATAAAGCGGCATAAGACTAAGGAGATCTAGATTTAGAATCAAACCTTTGTTTTCTAAATCTTTAATCTCATTTCATTAATGTTGTTCCAATTCAACATTCATTTGAACAAGTGCTTTTAGAGGTATTTGTCTTCATCAAAAGAAGGCTCATAAGGCAAAACTAAGTGTTGTTTTCTTTCCAAAAGCGCTTGGTAAATCAAAGAAATTGATTTGATCAAAATCAGAAATTTTCAGAAATCATCTTCAAATGACTTTCTATTCTTGTAAACTCAATTTTTGCAAATGCACTAAATTAGTTTGTTTGGTTTTAAGAAGATTAATTTCATTCAAAAACAATGCTTTAACAATATTTAAATTCTAGTTTTAGGTTTTTCAATAAAAGGAAAAATTAAAATTTTTCTTTGTTTGAAAGAGATATTATCATAATTTACAGTATAAGGGGTTATAAGATTTATAAACGGAGTTCCCAAAATAATGATATGGCTAATATCATTTGTTAAAACAAAAGAGGTTTTGATTTTAAACCCACAAAGACGATCAACTTTGCATTAACTTTAATTTTGAATCACATGCAAAGCCTTTCTTTAGTTTTCGATGCGATGTTTTGGATAACATCTTCTTCGATGCAATTCAAATCACAGGTCATAATGGCGCCAATTTCAAATTCTTTAGAAAGACAAAGTGACTTTAATCACATTTTCTTATGGTGATTTGTTTTAAAACACAGAAAATCATCGTATAGACTCAATGTTATTAAGATCTTCACCATCGTAATTTGAATTATTATCGCCTTGTAATTGATTTTCAGAGTGTCGAATGGTTTCAATCCTTTTCCGCTTTTAAATCTCTCGATCTCAATTTTAATGTCTTTAATCTCCTTCGAGATCTTGAACATTGTGGGGTTATTTTCTTTCGATTTCTTCGCCAAGATTTCGAGATCACATTCTTTTAATGGTTATAGCTTTGTAAGTCTCTGTATCAAAAGTCTTTAAAAGTTTATCAAGATATTCTTTTCAAGAGTAGATCGTAAATATGTTTAACAAGTTCAAGCAAAGTTTCTCGATCCCTAGTTAAAACATTGATTTTCTTTAAATACGATTCAATCGTAATCATCATCGCTGAAAAGAAGATTTAATCAAAATTATTTAATTCATCAACGAAGGATCACCGCTCCTTATGAGAATTAACTGAAATGAGGACTCAATGAGCGAGGAGATTTTAGAGAGTTTCTTCATCGAGACCAAGCTCGAAGTTTTTATCGACCGCAAAATCTCGCAAAGATGACCTTTTGTGGCACTACAAGTGCTTCTTGAAATTGAAAGGGTTCTTTGTTTGGTTTTGTAATCTTCTTTTGAGAAATGGCTTTATGCCTAAGGTTTCTTATAAAAGCGCTTCAAAATCGATTCGATTTCTTGACTTGTACTTTATGTTCGGAGAACACTTACCATTACGCTGGAAGTGAGACTTTAAACGGGTCATAGTTAAACTGCTTACAAAAGTCTAGTTCATGCTAGATGCCCAAGCTCCCATTTCAGTGCTTTTGTAATTCAAATCTTAGACCTTCCTTGATTTAACCAACTAATTCACCATGTGAGGTCATAAGGAATACGATTACGGGGCTTTAATAGAGTTTCTAACTTTTCTCCAAGAGAGGTAAACCAAAGGAATTTTTCTTTCCAAGTTGTATGGTTTGATCATCTCTAAGAAGTCGATAAAGAAAGTGGGTAGCTTGGAAATCACTAAGTTTTCACATCTCAAGTTACGTAAGAACTCAAAGATTTTGCTCTAGAAGGATCACCCATGAAACGGGATATTGATGATCATGTGGCAAGATCATTGTTCGCTTATTTCATCAAGAACGGGTATACCATCCGCCATTGATTGAATTTAGATTTCTATTTGTTGTCGCTAGTGGTAAGATGATCCCACCAACCTTGTTGACCCGGAAACTCAACAAGAATTTCGAACGGCCTTGTCAAGTTCCCGACGGGTTTTATAGACGCCACATGGTCATCCGTCAACAAACCTAAAATATCAGATTTTGACATACCATCAATATTCCACCCATAGATCAAGATGCATTAAACCGAGATTGGTTTTCACCAGGTCTATTATCTGGCAGATCTGTGGAGTTTTGATGTCGAGTGCTACCGACACGATTTTGGAGCAGGATCTTCGAACTATATCCGAGGAGGCTATGAAGATGATCGATCTCGATTTATTTCAACTCTACTAGTTTCGTGGAGCATAAATTTTGTAAGGTAAGATGCTTCTATTTTGTTGTTCTTTAACGGCTCGAAAATCCGATGAATCGAAAAGCTGACTATGTTTCAAATGAAAGGTTCGATAGTTCTTGCTTTTCAAGGAATGATTATGAATCGAAGGACTGAATGGTTGACTTTGATCCGATTTCATCCTAGTCAATCATCAGTATGATTAGCATCGCAGAAATTATTCTTGAATAATGCTATCTAAATTTTTCTCCGGATCATTTGGCTTTGGTTTTATATGAGAGGCTTTGATCCGAATAGAGGTTCTCCATGGTTTACTTACCCCAAGAGGATGTAATCAATGGTTCCACTGTCTCCAGATTCCATTCATGACCTTTTACGATTGATTTTTTCAAAGGATAAGAAATATTATTATCGTAAACATAAATCTCAAACCAATCAAAAACATAATGGACTTTATGCAAATTTACAAACTCAAAATAATTCTTTGAATTTCTTCTTCTTTAAATGTTTAAAAACCAAAGTCTTTTTCTATTCGTGAATAAAATCTTTAAAGAGTTTTATCAAACTCAAAATCTTTTAAAGATTATGACATTCTTCAGACCGCAGAAGGTCGAGGTTTGAGGAGAAGTTCTTCTCTTCCGCTTCGTTGTCTACTAGTGTAGATCGAGGAATACTAGTAGTGTAATCACGTAACGAGATGATTTACTGGTATATCCGAGGTGGAAAACCCCGCTGGCTTTAAAAGGCAAGTTTATGACCAAGGGACTTTGAGAATTTTTCCAATATCAAGACGGAAATTGAATCTCTAGTTCATGGAGAATCTAAGATGTAGATCTCTAAAGGATAATTTGACTTTTCCGTCTCAATACGAGTTACATTCTGAAATTGTTTAGAATCTTGAGTGGTTCAAGAATCCATTGAAGATTGATATCTTCCATTGGATTTGTCTAGTAATTGTTTGCTTTAGACAAGTCACCGCAAGAGAAGAGTTTCATCTCTTTGACCGAATTTACGCCATAACGTCGACCATTTTGTAGATATTTTGAAAATCACACACCTAGATCCTTCTAATATATAAAGTAGTTTTGATCAGAGATTGCCAAAATATTTTTTTTAAGAGAAATCATATGTTCGATAGAAAATGAAATGGGTCCTTTATGAGACTAGATTCAACTAAGTAGAATCATCAGCGAGATGAACCTCCCATCCCCGAGATGCAAGAGTTGTTGTTTAATCCTTAGTCAAGTTTATTCCTACTGGATTAAACCGATATGAATATAATTAAAATTTTTTCTTAAATTCTAAAGAATCTTCTAAAATAAATGAATTGTCAATGGCTTGAAAGAGTGATATCTTTCTTCGCCTTATGACAAAATCACTTGAAAATCGAGTTTTTCATATCAGAATCTTATCTTAACCAACCCAATTGTCAATTGCTTTATCAAATTTTCAACAACGAATTCTTCCGAATTCACTCTAAAAACCAGTCTTCAAGAGCTGAGAAAGATCAGGCCTACAGAGCAAAGACTCCATGAGATGCAAAATTTTAAAAGACTTCAAAATGTTCTAAATGGCAAAGTAAAATGTCTTAGCCAAGAGTTGGTCTTATCCCTGAAACACGCCGACTTACACCCAAATACTACCCAAGCACAAGGCAACCTTTACCGATTAGTCAATTTTAATCTTATCCAAATTTTAACACACACACAAAATCTTTAAACCATAAAACACTACTTCCTCGCTCGATACCAAAGGTGGATATCTAAACACAAAAGAATCCTAAATTCAATCCAAACATTTAGGATGGTACCCATTCTGATGAAATAAATTTATCGTGACGACACACCGATCATCACCATATCCCTTCATTTCATAGGTGATCCTTCTCACCCAGAGACAAAATGCGAAAGTTACTACATAACTCGAGATGTAGAAACTTAGTGATTTCCAAAGACAAAGCCACTTTCACTGACTTTTCTTAAGACGATGCAAACCATACAACTTGGAAAAATTCTTTACCTACTCTCTTGGAAAAGTTAGAACTCTATTAAAGCCCTTCATGACAATCGATTCTTACACCTCACCCATGAATCGAACAAGGAAGGTCTAAAGATCAAGACTCAAATTACAAAACGCTGAAATCACCTAAAGAACTAGCATTTTTGTAAACAGCTTAACTATGACGCTTAAAGTCTCCACTTCCAAAGATGTGAAAGCTCCAAACCTAAGAAACATTACAAGTCAAAACCTTATAAGAACTAAATCGATTTTAGAAACGCTTTTATAAGAAACCTTCAAGGCCTTATAAGCCCAATTTCTAAAAGAAAGATTACAGCCAAACAAAGAACCCTTTCAATTTTGTTTACTGTTAGCCACCTGTCATCAAGATTTTGTCAATAAAACTTCGAGCTTCTCAAAGAAGAAACTCTCTAAAATCTCTCCTTCACATCGAGTCCTCCGACTCAGATTCAAATTCTCCTTAACTAGACAGATCCTTATGTCATGAATTAAATAATTTGATTCATTTCTTTTCAAAGTGATGATTCGATCGTAATCATAAAGAAAATCAATGTCCAGGATCAAGAAACTTCTTGAACTTAAACATATTTCGATCCTACTTTCAAAAAGAATATCTTGATAAACTTTTAAAGACTTTTGATAAACCCGAGACTTCTAAAGCTATAACCATTAAAAAGAATGCCATGATCTCACCAAATTGACAAGAAATCCAAGAAAACAACCCTATGTTCAAGATCCAAAGGAGATTAAAGATTAAAATCGAGATCGAGATTTAAAAGAAAAAAAAGGATTCAAACCATTCAAATTTTTACTACAAAATCAATTACAAGGTAATTTCGATAATAATTCAAATTCAGAAGATCTTAATAACATGAGTCTATAATGATTTTCCGTTTTAAAACAAATCACCATAAGAAAATACTTGATTAAAGTCACTTTGTCTTTTCTAAAGAATAAAATTGACGCCATTGCCTTATTTGACATCGGTGCCGATTGAATTGCATCAAAGAAGATGTTATCCCAAAACATCTGCATCGTAAAACTAAAGAAAGGTCACCGCCAACAATTCAAAATTAAAAGTTAATGCAAAAGCGATGCTGCTCTAATAATGGATTTAAAATCAAACCTCTTTGTTTTAACAAATGATATTAGCCATATCATTATTTTGGGAACTCCGCTTATAAATCTTATAACCCCTTATATGAATTACGATAATATCTCTTCAAAGCAAAAGAAAAATTTTAATTTTTCCTTTATTGAAAAACCCAAAACTAGATTTAAATATCATAAAGTTGGTTTACCGTAATGAAATTAATGTTCTTCTTAAAACCAAACAAACTAATTTAGTCTGCAAAAAAGAATCGAGTTTTACAAGAATAAAGTCATTTGAAAGATGATTTCACAAAAGAAAATTTCGATTTTGAAACTCAAATCAAAAAGAAATTTGGATTTACTAACCGCTGAAAAGAAACAACACTTGCAGATTTTTTAATGAGCCTTCGATGAAAGAATACCTTTAAAGCCCGCCTAATTCAAATGAATGTTGAATCGAACAACAGAATGAGATTAAAGATTTAGAAAACAAAGGTTTGATTACTAAATCTAGATCTCCTTGTTCGGCCGCTTTCTATGTCAACAAAATTGAAAGAGAACACCAAGACTTGTCATAAACTACAAACCCTTAATAAAGCTTTTAAATGGATTAGGTACCCAATAATAAAAAGGATTTGCTTCAAAACTCCATTCTTCATTCATATTTTCGAAATTTGACATGAAATCGTGATTTTGGCAAATTCAAATTCATCCAAATGATCTATAAACCTTTTATCGCTCCATTTGGCCAAGATGAATGGACAAGAATGCTCTTTTTAAAGAATGCTTCTTTCAAAGGATTATGATTTATAATCCCTTCCGACTCAGATATTTTATATCATTTATGTATTGATTTTTCTCAATCAATAGATCAACATCTTAAACATTTAAAGACTTTTTATTTTACAACCAGCGGTCTTGTTATTTCTAGTACAAAGATTTCTTTATTTCAAACAAAGATCGTGTTTTCATTACATTTCAAAAGGAACCATCATTCCTATTGAAAGATCTTTGCCTTTATCGAAAGTTTCGATAAAACTGATAAAACCCAATTGCAAAGATTTTGGAAGTTTAAATTACGTTTGATTTCCCAATGCCATTGGATAGCAAACCATTGCATGATAGGTTAAAAAGAAGCCCATTGTACGGTCAAGAGCATACTAAAATTGTGATAAAGAATATGGTTAAAGACATTCCGTGCTTATTTCGCTAATAGACAAAATTGTTGAAACCGATGCATCGATTTAGATATTAAAAATTGATAATAATAAAGAACAAAGTCAAGATGTCATTGAACGAATGTCAAAATTATTCTACCATTAAAAAGAGATTTTATCCATTGATATTTCAAATTTCAAAAATTTACTAAATCAAAGATTTTACTAAGAATCGATTGAAAGTCAAAACATGTTTTAAAAGATGTTCAAAACATTGCATCAAAACAAATTTTGCACGGCAAGCCATTTTAAGGTCTTTGATTTCGATATTCGAGTTTAAAAGAGATACAAATTCTCCCGATTTTCTAACCAGGAATTTCTTCAAAACAGATAATGCCACCCAAGAAAAGAGACAAAGGGAAAGGGATCCTCAAAGACCTCGGTCCCGTACACCTCTAAAGCATCCTCTCCTCCTAAAGAAAAATTGCTCTTCAAAGAATCACATCCGCAGCCTATCAAAGATTGATGGTAACAGTCATTAAGCTCGATCTAAAGCCCTTTCCTCCTGTGAACAAAAAGAATGATGCAATCCATTTCTAAATCTCCAGCTTACGTCTTCAAAGTCGATTTCTCCAAAAGAAGAAATTAAAAATCCATTTATAAAGAAATTTCAAAACTTTCTCAAAACATAGTTTTTCCGTGAAAGTTCATCCTCCCATTGTCCTTTCACAAACAAATTTTTAAAAAAAACTTTAATGGTTTTGATAAAACCTATTTCCAAAACATTTTATCTACAAGATTTTACCATATCGACCCATTTCAAGCAATTAAAGATTTTTCCTGTTGGTTTTTCAAACCATGGATTTATCAAAACCCCCCTTACTATCAAAGATTTGAATTCATGTAAATTCAAACATTTTATCTCAAATGCTCATTCGAGCGCTTATTCTACGAACCATCCTAAAAGTCTGAGCCCAAAACATGAATGAATTTACCCACAAGCCAAAGCCTTCCCGCTAAATTTTCAAAATCAAATGAACCATTGCCTTTCTTTCACCTATCGATTACCAACAGCTTCAACACCTTCTTCATTCAAAATCCAAAAGTCCCATTCATGGTTATTCTTCAATTCAAAAATAACCGCAAAGCTTACCAAACCGGTTCCAACAATGGTGGAATTAGTCCAAGCCCGACATCCTCACCCTAACGCCACCGCTTGTCTAAATCTTTCAAAGCATAATCAGAAACGTCATTTCTCCTGCTTCATTTAACTTCTTCCTACATGGTATGGAGGAACCAGTTTCACCGAATCCCACATCCTTCAAAGAACCTTTAAAGTAAAATGGTGGTCAAAATTGACGAACATTCAAAGCTATCCATTACCATAGTCCAAATCTATCCTCACATATCCAAACCCCAGAAGATGTCAAAGCTCGTGGAACTTTCTTTCAGAATCTAAAGCTCATTCGCCAGATCAAGATTTTAAAGTCTCCGCAAAGATCGTAGTCTTCGCCGGCCTCGATCACACAAGAATTATTCATATCCCTAGATGACAACGAAGATGACCGCTTTAATCCTCCTCCTCTAAAGCATTAAAGGTTATGTAATCGTGATCCGCTCTATGATCCGTTATTTATTAAAAGGTGATCCGCATGTTATCGGATCCGATTATTATCGTAATCGATCCGTCATTATTAGATCCGTTATTTTTGTAATTTCATGCTCAGATGCTACATGCCTACTCATCACTAAAGCAAAGCAAAGTCAAAGATGCTCACGCCCACCCCCATAATGTTCCACCAACTAAGACTTTCAAGCCTCTCAAGTCTATATAGCAAGGAGTTCAAGAGCCTGCTCTTTTCTCCTCTCCTCTAATCCTCTCAACTTTGAGAAATGAAGACTTCGAGGAAATTTTCTGCCTTCTAAAATTATTTCAAACTCTTCAATTATTTCTTTAAAGCATTCAATTTCAAGTCTACATGTAAGTTCAATTCATGTCTTTATTTAAAGATCGAATAAAGTTTAAAGTCATGTATGTTTAAATTTCAAATTTATTTTAAAGATTCAGATCGATTTATCAATCCGCCATACAATCAGCATTATCTTCTAAGCGAGACCGATCTACAGATTTCTCTCCAATCGTTATTTTTCCAGATTTTCAGCCTGGTGCACACACTTACAATAAAGAAATAATATCTAAAGACAAAGTGAACAGTATATCTAAACCCGATCTATGACTATCGATCCGTTTCCGATCCGTCCAAAGGCAGAAAGTCGCATCGACCGTAATACAACGCCACGCACTATTTCCTTTTAAAATTATTAAAATTTGACAACAAAGAATTAATTTGATCATTCACCTACTTTCCACGATCCCGGTCCTTATTCATCTTAAGGCGCTTACCACTCGCCCTAAAAGCTTAAACAGCAGAAGGCGCTTACTGATCTTCACCAGACCAACCAGAACGCTACACGTCAGGTGGCCCAACCCAGGGCCCACTACGCCTGCACAGCCCATCACCGGGCACAAGAAGTCCCCACCAGAAATGAGCGACCCACGATCATCATATGTTCTTATGTTTAATCTCATTCCTTCACCAGACCAACCGCTCGATACCATCTTAAGGCTACCATGTAAAAGCAAACAGCAGGGAAGGCTTACTGATACTTTACACCAGTTCAACCAAAGAACGCTACACGCAGGGCCCAACCTGCCCACTACGCTGTACAGCCCATCACGCATTACAGAAGTCCCCACCGAATGAGCCGATGGACCCACGATCAACAAGCGTATGTTCTATGTTTTAATTCATTCCTTCAATACTACCGAGTAGAATCATCACAGTATTTAACCTCCCATCCTCGACAGACAATTAATGTGTTGTTTAATCCTTCTTTAGTCAAGGGTTTTATTCCTACTGATTAAACCGATACGAATATAATTAAAATTCTTTTCTTAAATTCTTGTTAATCTTCAAAAATAAATGAATTGTTCAAATGGCTTGGAAAGAGTGATATCTCTTCTTCGCCTTTTTATGATAAAATCCGCCTTAGAAAATCGAGTTTTTTCATATTGTAAATCTTATCTTTAGAAATCTTTGGTAAATCCCAATTGTCAATTGCTTTATCAAAATTTGATAGGCTGGTTTACAAACTCTTTCATATCTATATTGTCCATATCAGGTCAGCTCTAATCCACTTTCTTCACTCGACTTTTCTTAAGAGATGATGCAAACCATACAACTTGGAAAGAAAAATTCCTTGCTGGTTTACCTACTCTCTTAGGAGAAAAAGTTAGAAACTCTATTAAAGCCCTTCATGACAATCGTATTCCTTATGACGACCTCACCTATGGTGAAATCGTCATAAAACAGCCTTGTGGACAGTAATTGGATTCTTTTAACACACACACTTGCCACAAATAAGGAATTAAAGAAATAGTACACAAATTAATTTGATCATTCACCTACTGCAATTCATATCGGTTTAATCCAAGTAGGAATAAAGCCCTTGACTAAAGAAGGATTAAACACTTCTATTCTTGCTGTCCTCAGGGATGGGAGGTTCATCTCCTTTGATGATTCTCTACTCAGTAGTATTGAATCTAGTCTCTGTAAAGGACCCATTTCATTTGACTGCTATCCAAACATAACAGTTTCTCTTAAAGACAAAAATATTTTGGAAAGTAGGTGAATGGAAATGTTTAATCCTTCTTTAGTCAAGGGCTTTATTCCTACTTGGATTAAACCGATATGAATACTAAATTTAGAAATGTTTAAAGAGATATGAATACTAGATTTAGTAATCAAACCTTTGTTTTCTAAATCTTTAATCTCATTTCTACAATGTTGTTCCAATTCAAATTAATAACTAATTAATTTGATCATTCACCTACTTTCCACGATCCCGGTCCTTATTGGTATCAGAGCCAAGGGGAAGTAGTGTTTTATGGTTTAAAGATTTTGTGTGTGTGTTAAAATTTGGATAAGATTAAAAATTGACTAATCGGTAAAGGGTTGCCTTCGGGTGCTTGGGTAGTATTTGGGTGTAAGTCCCGACGTGTTTGCTGTGGCAAGAAGACCAACTCTTAGCCTAAGACATTTTACTTGCCATTTAGAACATTTCAAGTCTTTTAAAATTTCAGATCTCATGAGTCTCGGCTCAGTAGAGCACAATCTTTCTCTAGCTCTTCTTCCGAGAAGACTAGTGTTTCAAAGAACGTAGTGAATTCAGAAGAATTCATTGTTGAAAATTTTGATAAAGCAATTGACAATTGGGATTTACCAAAGATTTCTAAAGATAAGATTTACAATGAAAAACTCGATTTTCTAAAGACCGATTTTGTCATAAAGATCAAGAAAGAGATATCACTCTTCAAAGCCATTTCAGATAATTCATTTATTTTCCAAGATTCTTTAAAGAATTTAAGAAAAGAATTTTAATTATATTCATATCGGTTTAATCCAAGTAGAATAAAGCCCTCGACTAAAGGATTAAACACTTCTATTCTCCGTCCTCGTGACGGGAGGTTCATCTCCTTGATGATTCTCTACTCAAGAGTATTGAATCTAGTCTCCGAAAGCGACCCATTTCATTTGACCGCTATCCAAACATAACAGCTTTCTTAAAGACAAAAATATTTTGAAAGCATGATCCCATGATCAAAACTCACAACTACCATATGTTAAGGATCCGTCTGGCCGCCTTTGATTTTCAAAATATCATACAAAGTTACGGTCTCGCTCAATACGCAAAGATAAATTCCAACAAAAGAGATGAAACTCTTCTTGCATCGACTTGTCTAAAGCAAACATCACATACCTAGACCAATCCAATGGAAAGATATCAATCTTCCGTAAGAACGGATTCTCCCGAGCCACTCAACCAAGAATTCCTAAACACTGAGCCAAATACAGAGTTGCAAAATGTAACTCAAGATTCGCATTTTAAAAAGTCAAATTATCCTTGTGAGATCTACATCTTCTAGATTCTCCGAACTTCGACAGAGATTCAATTTCCAAGATTTCAATATCGAAAAGAAATTTCAAAAGTCCCTTCTCATAAACTTGCCTTTTCAAAGCCAACCGAGGTTTTCCACCTCGATATACTAAGTACATCTATATCGCTCTGATTACACTACTAGTATTCATCATCCAATCTACACTAGTAGACAACAAGAACTAAAGCAGGAAGAGAAGTAACCTACTCCTCCGACTTCTCCAACCTTCTCTCATGTCACAGTAATGTCATAAATGTCCTTCAAAAAGATTTTGAGTTTGATAAAACTCTTCTTCATAAAGATTTTTATTCACAGAATAACAAAGAAAAAAGACTTTGGTTTTTTAAACATTTCTTAAACCAAAGAAAAGAAATTCAAGAGAATTATTTTGAGTTTGTAAATTTGCATAAAGTCCACATTATGTTTTTTGATTGGTTTGAGATTTATGTTTCTGATAATAATATTTCTTATCCTTTCAAAGAAAACAACCAATCACAATGCGAAAAGGTCACCGAATGGAATCTATCGACATGGAACCATTGATTCTCGAGCATCCCCTCAGAGCGTGAACCATAAACCATGGAGAACCACCAATACAGATCAAAGCCTCCTTATAAAAAACCAAAAGCCAAACGATCCAGAAAAATTTAGATAGCATTATTCAATGTAATAATTTCGCAATGCTAATCTAAATACACAGGAAAACAATGATCAGATAGAGAGTCAGATCCAAAAGTCAACCATTCAAGTCCCTTCTGATTCATCAAAATCTGATTCCTTGAAAAAGCTTAAAGAACCTATTTTCAAACCTTTCCAGGTTTCGAAACATAGTCAAAAGCTTGTTCAAGATTCTAAATCGGATTTTACCAGAGCCATTAAAGAACAACTTAACAAAATAGAAGCATCTTCTTCTTCTGCTTCTAAAGTACAAATTGCTCCTGATACTCCCCAAACTAGTAGAGTTCAGGAAATAAATCAGGATCAATCATCTTCTATAGCCTCCTCAGATATAGAAGCATTCCAAGAAGATCCTACTCCTAAAGTCAATCGTGTCCATTGGGAATTAAGATCCCAAACATCAAAACTCCACCAGATCTAGCTATGATATTAGACTCAAGGCCTTAAACCAATCTCGCTTAATGCATCTTCGCCATGAGTGGAATATCATGGTATGTCCGAGTACAATATTTTAGGTTTGTTGCAACAGATGACCATGGCAGCCAATGCCTATAAAACCCAATCAGGAACTTCTGACAAGGCCATTGCAGTAAATTCTCACAGTGTTTCACCGGTCAACTTAAAGGTCATGGATCATCTTCTCACTAAACAAAGAACAAATAAATCCTAAATTCAATCCAAACCGACGAGGACGGTATACCCATTCTTGATGAAATAAAATTTATTCGTGATGTCATACACCTCGATCATCACCATATCCTTCATTTCAGTGATCCTTCTCACCAGAGACAAAAATGCCGAGTTACTACATAACTCGAGATGTAGAAAACTTAGTGATTTCCAAAGCTACAAAGCCACTTTCTTCACTGACTTTTCTTAAGAGACGATGCAAACCATACAACTGAAAGAAAAATTCCGGTTTACCTACTCTCTGTGAGAAAAGTTAAACTCTATTAAAGCCCTTCATGACAATCGATTCTTATGACGACCTCACCTACGGTGAATTAGTTAGTTTCACAACAAGGAAGGTCTAAAGATTTGCCAAGACTTGAAATTACAAAACGCCTCGAAATGGGAGCTGTATACCAAGCATTTAACTAGGCATTTTGTAAATGCTTAACTACGACCCGCTTAAAGTCTCCACTTCCAAAGATCAGAATGGTAAGTGTTCTCCAAACCTTACAAGAAACATTACAAGTCAAACCTTATAAGAAATCCAAATCTGATTTTAGAGAACGCTTTTATAAGAAACCTTCAAGGCCTTATAAGAAGCCCAATTTCTCTAAAAAGAAAGATTACAAAGCCAAACAAAGAACCCCTTTCAATTTCAAAGAAGCCACTTGTTATAAGTGCCACCAAAAAGGTCATACTGCGAGATTTTGCAGAGTCAATAAAAAACTTCACGAGCTTGGTCTCGATGAGGAAACTCTCTCTAAAATCTCTCCTCTGCTCATTGAGTCCTCTGACTCAGATTCAAATTTCTCCTTAACCGGAGACAGTGATCCTTTACAGGTTGATGAATTAAATAATTTTGATTCTGATACTTCTTTTTCAAGCAGTGATGATTCTGATTCAGAATCATATTTAAAGAAAATCAATGTTTTAACTAGGGATCAAGAAACTTTGCTTGAACTTGTTAAACATATTTCTGATCCTACTCTTCAAAAGAATATCTTGATAAACTTTAAAGACATTTGATAAACCTGAGACATCTAAAGCTATAACCATTAAAAAGAATGCCTATGATCTAACTGAAATCTGGACAAGAAGAATCCAAGAAAACAACCCCTATCGTTCAAGATCTCCAAAGGAGATTAAAGACATTAAAATCGAGATCGAGATTTAAAAGAAAAGGTAAAAAGGATTCAAACCATTCCTTTTTACTACAAAATCAATTACAAGGTAATTCGATAATAATTCAAATTCACGGTGAAGATCTTAATAACATCGAGTCTATACCGATGATTTTCTCTGTGTTTTAAAACAAATCACCATAAGAAAATACTTGATTAAAGTCACTTTGTCTTTTTCTAAAGAATTTGAAATTGACGCCATTGCCTTATTTGACATCGTGCCGATTTGAATTGCATCAAAGAAGATGTTATCCCAAAACATCTCGCATCGTAAAACTAAAGAAAGGTCACCAACAATTCAAAATTAAAAGTTAATGCAAAAGTTGATGCGTCTGTTTTAATAATGGATTTAAAATCAAACCTCTTTGTTTTAACAAATGATATTAGCCATATCATTATTTTGGGAACTCGCTTATAAATCTTATAACCCCTTATAATCAGAATTATGATAATATCTCTTTCAAAGCAAAAGAAAAATTTTAATTTTTCCTTTATCAAAAAACCTAAAACTAGAGATTTAAATATTGTTAAAGCTTGTTCTGCTTACCGTAATGAAATTAATGTTCTTTCTTAAAACCAAACAAACTAATTTAGTCTGCTTGAAAAGAATTGAGTTTTACAAGAATAAAGTCATTTGAAAGATGATTTCACAAAAGAAAATTTCGATTTTGAAACTCAAATCAAAAAGAAATTTCCGATTTACCAACCGCTTTTGAAAAGAAAACAACACTTGGTAGATTTCGGTTTTACGAGCCTTCTTTGATGAAAGACAAATACCTACTAAAGCCCGCCTAATTCAAATGAATGTTGAATTGGAACAACATTGTAGAATGAGATTAAAGATTTAGAAACAAAGGTTTGATTACTAAATCTAGATCTCCTTGGTTCAGGCCGCTTTCTATGTCAACAAAAATTCAAATAGAAAGAGGAACACCAAGACTTGTCATAAACTACAAACCCTTAATAAAGCTTTTAAAACGGATTAGGTACCCAATACCTAATAAAAAGGATTTGCTTCAAAACTCCATTCTTCATTCATATTTTCGAAATTTGACATGAAATCAGGATTTTGGCAAATTCAAATTCATCCAAATGACCGTTATAAACCGCCATCGCTCCATTTGGCCAAGATGAATGGACAAGAATGCCTTTCGTTTAAAGAATGCACCTTCAGAATTTCAAAGGATTATGAATGACATTTATAATCCCCTTTCCGAATTCTGTATTGTTTACATTGATGATGTATTGATTTTTTCTCAATCAATAGATCAACATCTTAAACATTTAAAGACTTTTTATTTTACAACTAGCGGTCTTGCTATTTCTAGTACAAAGATTTCTTTATTTCAAACAAAGATCGTTTCTTGTCATTACATTTCAAAAGGAACCATCATTCCTATTGAAAGATCTTTTGCCTTTCATCGACAAGTTTCGATAAAACTTTGATAAAACCCAATTGCAAAGATTTTTGGGAAGCTTAAATTATGTTCTTGATTTCGCCTAATGCCATTGTGATAGCAAAACCATTGCATGATAGTTAAAAAGCCCATTGTATGGTCAAGAGCATACTAAAATTGTTAGATGATAAAGAATATGGTTAAAGACATTCCGTGCTTATTTCGCTAATCCCGCATTACCTAAAATTGTTGAAACCGATGCATCGACGGTGATACGGTGGGATATTAAAGCAATTGGATAATAATAAAGAATGTAGTCCAAGATGTTTCGTTTCATTGAATGAATGTCGAAAAATTATTCTACCATTAAAAAGAGATTTTATCCATTGTTTTATGCATTTCCAAATTTCAAAGCGACTTACTAAATCAAAGATTTTACTAAGAATTGATTGCAAAGTCGCAAAACATGTTTTAGAAAAGATGTTCAAAACATTGCATCAAAACAAATTTTTGCACGTCAAGCCATTTTAAGTGTCTTTGATTTCGATATTGAGTTTATTAAAGGAGATACAAATTCTCCCGATTTTCTAACTGTGGAATTTCTTCAAAACAGATAATGCCACCCAAGAAAAGAGACAAAGGGAAAGGGATCCTCAAAGACCCTGTGTCCCAGACACCCTCTAAAGCATCCTCTCCTCCTAAAGAAAAATCGCTTCTTCAAAGAATCACATCCGCAGCCTATCAAATCTTGATTGATATGGTAGAAGAATGCGAAGCTCATTAAGCTCGATCTAAAGCCCTTTCCTCCGTGAACAGTAAAAGAACGGATACAATCCATTTCTAAATCTCCCGAGCTTACGTCACTTTACAAAGCTTTTCCCAAAGTCAGATTTCTCCAAAAGAAGAAATTCAAAAAGAAAAATCCATTTCTAAAGAAATTTCAAAAACTTCTTCTCAAAACATAGTTCTTTCTGGTGAAAGTTCATCCTCCCAGATTGTCCTTTCACAAACAAAGCTTTTAAAGAAAACTTCGGAATGGTTTGATAAAACCTATTTCCAAAACATTTTATCTATGGAAGATGGGTTTTACCATACTGACCCATTTCAAGCAATGCTAAAGATTTTTCCCAAAGGCTGGTTTTTCAAACCATGGGATTTATCAAAACCCCAGCCTTACTATCAAAGCATTTTGGAATTCACAGAATATGTGAAATTCAAACATTTTTATCTCAGTGATGCTCATTCTGAGCCTGCCTATTCTACGGCAACCATCCTAAAAGTCTTGAGCCCAAAACAGTGGAATGACCTACTCCACAAGCCTAAAGCCTTCCCGCTAAATTTTCAAAATCAAATGAACCATTGCCTTTCTTTCACCTATTGGGATTACCAACAGGCCTGGTTCAACACCTTCTTCATTCAAAATCCAAAAAAGTCCCATTCATGGTTATTCTTCTTCAATTCAAAAATAACCGTGCAAAGCTTACCAAACTGGTTCCAACAATGGTGGAATTATTTCGTCCAAGCCCTGACATCCTCACCCTAACGCCACCATTGTCTAAATCTTTCAAAGCCCATTATACCCCTACGTAATCCGAGAAACGTTTTTCCATTTCTCTCTGCTTCAGACGAACTTCTTCCTACCATGGTATGGACGCTGAACCCAGTTTCATACCCAAGAATCCCACCATCCTTCAAAGAACCTTTAAAGTAAAACGGTGGTCAAAATTTGACGAACATTCAAAGCTATCCATTACCATAGTCCAAAATCGCTATCCTCACATATCCAAACCCCCAGACAGAGATGTCAAAGCTCGTGGAACTTTCCTTTCCCAGAATCTAAAGCTCACCTTTCGCCAAGCAAGATCAAGAAGAATATTTTAAAGTCATGGAACAGCAACTCGCAACAAGATCGTAGTCTTCGTCACGGCCTCGATCATGACAACAAGAGCCATTCATATCCCTCGGAGATGACAACGAAGATGACTGCTTCGGAATCCTCCCTCCTCTAAAGCATTAAAGGTTATTGTAATCGGTGATCCGTCTATGATATCGGTGATCCGTTATTTATTATTGTAATCGGTGATCCGTCTATGTTATCGGTGATCCGTTATTTATTATTGTAATCGGTGATCCGTCTTTATTATCGGTGATCCGTTATTTTTTGTAATTTCATTTTGTTTGTATGCCCGGCTACGCGGGCTACTCATCACTAAAGCAAAAGCAAAAGTCAAAAGATGCTCCGACATGTGGGGCCACCCCCATAATGTCTCCACCAACTTTGAAGACTTTGCAAGCCTCTCAAGTCTATATAAAGAAGCAAAGGAGTTTGAAGAGGCAGAAGAAATCCAAGAAAACAACCCCTAATGTTCAAGATCTCCAAAGGGAGATTAAAGACATTAAAATTGAGATCAGAGATTTAAAAGAAAAGCAGAAAAAGGATTCTGAAACCATTCAGCTTTTACTACAAAATCAATTACAAGGTAATTCTGATAATAATTCAAATTCACAAGATCTTAATAACATTGAGTCTATACCTGATGATTTTCTCTGTGTTTTAAAACAAATCACCATAAGAAAATACTTGATTAAAGTCACTTTGTCTTTTTCTAAAGAATTTGAAATTGACGCCATTGCCTTATTTGACACTGGTGCTGATTTGAATTGCATCAAAGAAGATGTTATCCCAAAACATCTGCATCAGAAAACTAAAGAAAGGCTTTCTGCCGCCAACAATTCAAAATTAAAAGTTAATGCAAAAGTTGATGCGTCTGTTCTTAATAATGGATTAAAAAAATCAAAACCTCTTTTGTTTTAACAAATGATATTAGCCATATCATTATTTTGGGAACTCCGTTTATAAATCTTATAACCCCTTATACTGTAAATTATGATAATATCTCTTTCAAAGCAAAAGAAAAAATTTTAATTTTTCCTTTTATTGAAAAACCTAAAACTAGAGATTTAAATATTGTTAAAGCTTGTTCTGTTTACCAGAATGAAATTAATGTTCTTCTTAAAACCAAACAAACTAATTTAGTCTGTTTGCAAAAAGAATTGAGTTTTACAAGAATAGAAAGTCATTTGAAAGATGATTTCATAAAAGAAAATTTCGATTTTGAAACTCAAATCAAAAAGAAATTTGTGCCGATTTACCAACCGCTTTTTGAAAAGAAAACAACACTTGGTAGATTTGCCTTACGAGCCTTCTTTCACGAAAGACAAATACCTACTAAAGCCCGCCTAATTCAAATGAATGTCGAATCGAACAACATATCAGAAATGAGATTAAAGATTTAGAAACAAAGGTTTGATTACTAAATCTAGATCTCCTTGGTTCAGGCCGCTTATGTCAACAAAAATTCAAATAGAAAGAGGAACACCAAGACTTGTCATAAACTACAAACCCTTAATAAAGCTTTTTAAAACGGATTAGTACCCAATACCTAATAAAAAGGATTTGCTTAAAACTCCATTCTTTATTCATATTTTCAAATTTGACATGAAATCGTGATTTTGGCAAATTCAAATTCATCCAAATGACCGTTATAAATCGCTTATCGCTCCATTTGGCCAAGATGAATGGACAAGAATGCCTTTTGTTTAAAGAACGACCTTCGTAATTTCAAAGGATTATGAATGACATTTATAATCCCTTCCGAATTCTCAGATTGTTTACATATGATGATGTATTGATTTTTTCTCAATCAATAGATCAACATCTTAAACATTTAAAGACTTTTATTTTACTAGAAGGTCGGGTCTTGCTATTTCTAGTACAAAGATTTCTTTATTTCAAACAAAGATCGGTTTCTTGGTCATTACATTTCAAAAGGAACCATCATTCCTATTGAAAGATCTTTTGCCTTTTAATCGACAAGTTTCGATAAAACTTTGATAAAACCCAATTGCAAAGATTTTGGGAAGCTTTAAATTATGTTCTCGATTTCATTCCTAATGCCATTAGATAAGAAACCATCAGAATGTCGTAAAAATTATTCTACCATTAAAAAAGAGATTTTATCAATTGTTTTATGCATTTACAAATTTCAAAGCGACTTACTAAATCAAAGATTTTACTAAGAATTGATTGCAAAGTCGCAAAACATGTTTTAGAAAAGATGTTCAAAACATTGCATCAAACAAATTTTTGCACGCTGGCAAGCCATTTTAAGTGTCTTTGATTTCGATATCGAGTTTATTAAAGGAGATACAAATTCTCCCCGATTTTCTAACTGTGGAATTTCTTCAAAATGTATAATGCCACCCAAGAAAAGAGACAAAGGAAAGGGATCCTCAAAGACCGTGTCCCGCATACACCCTCTAAAGCATCCTCTCCTCCTAAAGAAAAATTGCTCTTCAAAGAATCACATCTCGCAAAGCCTATCAAATCTGGATTGACATGGTAAGAAGAAGCTCAAAGCTCGATCTAAAGCCCTTTCCTCCTGTGAACAGTAAAAGAACGGATGCAATCCATTTCTAAATCTCCCGAGCTTATGCCGTCACTTTACAAAGCTTTTCCCAAAGTCGATTTCTCCAAAGAAGAAATTCAAAAGAAAATCCATTTCTAAAGAAATTTCAAAACTTCTTCTCAAAACATAGTTTTTTTCCGTGAAAGTTCATCCTCCCATTGTCCTTTCACAAACAAAGCTTTTAAAGAAAACTTTGAATGGTTCGATAAAACCTATTTCCAAAACATTTTATCTACGGAAGATGGTTTTACCATCGACCCATTTCAAGCAATGCTAAAGATTTTCCCAAAGGTCGGTTTTTCAAACCACGGATTTATCAAAACCCCAAATTACTATCAAAGCATTTTGAATTCACGTAACCGTGAAATTCAAACATTTTTATCTCATGATGCTCATTCTCGAGCCCCGCCATTATTCTACAAGAACCATCCTAAAAGTCTCGAGCCCAAAACATGGAACGACCTACCCACAAGCCCCAAAGCCTTCCCGCTAAATTTTCAAAATCAAATGAACCATTGCCTTTCTTTCACCAATTGTGATTACCAACAGGCCTGGTTAAACACCTTCTTCATTCAAAATCCAAAAAAGTCCCATTCATGGTTATTCTTCTTCAATTCAAAAATAACCGTGCAAAGCTTACCAAACTGGTTCCAACAATGGTGGAATTATTTTGGTCCAAGCCCGGACATCCTCACTCCTAACGCCACCAGTTGTTCAAATCTTTCAAAGCCCATTATACCCCTACGTAACTGAGAAACGCTTTTTCCATTTCCTCTGCTTCTCGCATTTAACTTCTTCCTACCATGGGTATGGATGTGAACCCAGTTTCATACCCAAGAATCCCACCATCCTTCAAAGAACCTTTAAAGTAAAATGGTGGTCAAAATTTGACCTAACATTCAAAGCTATCCATTACCATAGTCCAAAACTGCTATCCTCACATATCCAAACCCCAAGACAGAGATGTCAAAGCTCGCGGAACTTTCCTTTCCCAGAATCTAAAGCTCGCCGCCAAGCAAGATCAAGAAGAATATTTAAAGTCATGGAACAGCCCTCGCAACAAGATCGTAGTCTTCGTCACGGCCCTCGATCATGACAAAGAGCCATTCATATCCCCTGAGATGACAACGAAGATGACCGCCTAATCCTCCTCCTCTAAAGCATTAAAGCGTTATTGTAATCGGTGATCCGCCTATATATCGGTGATCCGTTATTTATTATTGTAATCGGTGATCCGCTCATGTTATCGTGATCCGTTATTTATTATCAGAATCGGTGATCCGCCTTTATTATCGGTGATCCGTTATTTTTGTAATTTCATTTTGCTTGTATGTCCACATGGGCTACTCATCACTAAAGCAAAAGCAAAAGTCAAAAGATGCTCCGACATGTGGGGCCACCCCCATAATGTCTCCACCAACTTTGAAGACTTTGCAAGCCTCTCAAGTCTATATAAAGAAGCAAAGGAGTTTGAAGAGGCAGTTCGTTCGTTTCTCCTCTCCTCTAATCCTCAACTTTGAGAAATCAAAGAAGACTTTGAGGAAATTTTCCGCCTTCTAAAATTATTTCTCAAACTCTTCTCAGATTATTTCTTTAAAGCATTCAATTTCAAGTCTACATGTAAGTTCAATTCATGTCTTTATTTAAAGACTGTAATAAAGTTTAAAGTCATGTATGTTTAAATTTCTGCAAATTTATTTTAAAGCATCTAGCAGACTGATCTTTATCAGATCTGCCATACAACTGCTACTATCTTCTAAGGCAAAGAGACCGGATCTCTGTCCTTAGTCGTATTTCTCTTCTTCCTCTCCAATCAGAATACTATTTCTGGGTTCCAGATTTAGTATTTTCTCTGAGCCTTGTGGTGCACACTTGCCACAAATAAAGAATTAATATTATCTAAAGACAGAAAGGAACATCAGAGTATATCTACCGAAACCCGATCAGGACTATTGATCTGTTCTAAGTCAGATCTGGGTCCAAAGGCAGATTAAGTTCTGCAAAAGAAAAAATTTTAATTTTTCCTTTTATTGAAAAACCTAAAACTAGAGATTTAAATATTGTTAAAGCTTGTTCTGTTTACCAGAATGAAATTAATGTTCTTCTTAAAACCAAACAAACTAATTTAGTCTGTTTGCAAAAAGAATTGAGTTTTACAAGAATAGAAAGTCATTTGAAAGATGATTTCTTACAAAAGAAAATTTCTGATTTTGAAACTCAAATCAAAAAAGAAATTTGTGCTGATTTACCAACTGCTTTTTGGAAAAGAAAACAACACTTGGTAGATTTGCCTTATGAGCCTTCTTTTGATGAAAGACAAATACCTACTAAAGCCCGCCCAATTCAAATGAATGTTGTTCCAATAATCTTAATGTCTTTTAAATAAAACCTTATTCAAAAGTTGATGCGTCTGTTCTTAATAATGGATTTAAAATCAAAACCTCTTTTGTTTTAACAAATGATACACATATATTTTGAACTGCTTATAACATATCCTATATCGAATTACGATATCTCTTTCAGCAAAGAAAATTTTAATTTTTCCTTTATCTAACCAGAGATTTAAGCAGCTGTCTCGCTTTCAAATGACTTTCATTCTTGTAAAACTCAATTTTCGCAAATGCACTAAATTAGGTTTGGTTTTAAGAAGAACATTAATTTCATTCTGCAAAACGTAATGTTTTAACAATATTTAAATCTCTAGTTTTAGGTTTTTCAATAAAAGGAAAAATTAAAATTTTTTCTTTTGCTTTGAAAGAGATATTATCATAATTTACAGTATAAGGGGTTATAAGATTTATAAACGGAGTTCCCAAAATAATGATATGGCTAATATCATTTGTTAAAACAAAAGAGGTTATAGCTTTAGAAGTCTCAGGTTTATCAAAAGTCTTTAAAAGTTTATCAAGATATTCTTTTTGAAGAGTAGGATCAGAAATATGTTTAACAAGTTCAAGCAAAGTTTCTTGATCCCTAGTTAAAACATTGATTTTCTTTAAATATGATTCTGAATCAGAATCATCACTGCTTGAAAAAGAAGTATCAGAATCAAAATTATTTAATTCATCAACCTCAGAAAGGATCACCGCTCCTAAGGAGAAATTAACTGAGTCGAGGACTCAATGAGAAGAGAGAGATTTTAGAGAGTTTCTTCATCGAGACCAAGCTCGTGAAGTTTTTATTGACTGCAAAATCTCGCAGATGACCTTTTCGTGGCACTTATAACAAGTGGCTTCTTCAAATTGAAAGCGGTTCTTTGTTTGGCTTTGTAATCTTTCTTTTTAGAGAAATTGGGCTTCTTATAAGGCCTTGAAGGTTTCTTATAAAAGCGTTCTCTAAAATCAGATTTGGATTTCTTATAAGGTTTTGACTTGTAATGTTTCTTGTAAGGTTTCGGAGAACACTTACCATTACAGTCTTTGGAAGTGGAGACTTTAAACGGGTCATAGTTAAACTGTTTACAAAAGCTGCCTAGTTCATGCTTAGACTGTCTAAGCTCCCATTTCAGGCGTTTTTACAATATTTTAGGTTTGTTGCAACAGATGACCATGGCAGCCAATGCCTATAAAACCCAATCAGGAACTTCTGACAAGGCCATTGCAGAAATTCTTGTTGCAGGTTTCACTGGTCAACTTAAAGGTCGTGGATCATCTTCACTAAACAAAGAACAAATAGAATCCTAAATTCAATCCAAACCACGAGGATGGTATACCCATTCTTGATGAAATAAATGCCCTATTCAGATGTCACACACCTTGATCATCACCATATCCCTTCATTTCATAGGTGATCCTTCTCACCTTAGAGACAAAAATGCTGAGTTACTACATAACTTGAGATGTAGAAAACTTAGTGATTTCCAAAGCTACAAAGCCACTTTCTTCACTCGACTTTTCTTAAGAGATGATGCAAACCATACAACTTGGAAAGAAAAATTCCTTGCTGGTTTACCTACTCTCTTAGGAGAAAAAGTTAGAAACTCTATTAAAGCCCTTCATGACAATCGTATTCCTTATGACGACCTCACCTATGGTGAAATCGTCATAAAACAGCCTTGTGGACAGTAATTGGACAGTAATCTTATCCAAATTTTAACACACACACAAAATTTTAATTCCAATGAGCAATAACCATATTAATTTAAGGCTATAACCATTGTAGGAAAATTGATAATACCCAATTTTTCTTAAGACTTGAAATGGGTCAGTATGGTAAAACCCATCTTCCATAGATAAAATGTTTTGGAAATAGGTTTTATCAAACCATTCCGAAGTTTTCTTTAAAAGCTTTGTTTGTGAAAGGACAATCTGGGAGGATGAACTTTCACCAGAAAGAACTATGTTTTGAGAAGAAGTTTTTGAAATTTCTTTAGAAATGGATTTTTCTTTTTGAATTTCTTCGAGAAATCGACTGGGAAAAGCTTTGAAGGCGAGCATAAGCTCAGAGATTTAGAAATGGATTGCATCCATTCTTTTACCTGCTCGGGAGGAAAGGGCTTTAGATCGAGCTTCATGAGCCTCGTTTTCACCATATCAATCCAAGATTTGATAGGCTTTGCAGATGTGATCGTCAAGAGAGCAATTTTTCTTTAGTGAGGAGAGGATGGAGGGTGTCCGGACATGTGGTCTTCGAGGATCCCTTTCCTTTGTCTCTTTCTTGGCATTATCTGCTTTAAGAAATTCTGTTAGAAAATCAGGGAGAGAATTTGTATCTCCTTTAATAAACTCAATATCGAAATCAAAGACACTTAAAATGGCTTGCCAACGTGCAAAAATTTGTTTTGATGCAATGTTTTGAACATCTTTTTCTAAAACATGTTTTGCAGCTTTGCAATCAATTCTTAGTAAAAATCTTTGATTTAGTAAGTCGCTTTGAAATTTGGAAATGCATAAAATATACCTACAGATCAATTACCGTCTTTAACCGATATGAATATAATTAAAATTCTTTTTTCTTAAATTCTTTAAAGAATCTTCAGAAAATAAATGAATTGTCTGAAATGGCTTTGAAAGTACTAGTAGTGTAATCAACAGAACGTATAGATGTACTTGGTATATCTGAGGTGGAAAACCTCGGTTGGCTTTGAAAAGGCAAGTTTAATCAAGTGGACTTTGAGAATTTCTTTCCAATATCAAGCATCGGAAATTGAATCTCTATCAGAAGTACTTGATTAAAGTCACTTTGTCTTTTTCTAAAGAATTTGAAATTGACGCCATTGCCTTATTTGACATCGGTCGATTCAATTGCATCAAAGAAGATGTTATCCCAAAACATCTGCATCAGAAAACTAAAGAAAGGCTTTCTGCCGCCAACAATTCAAAATTAAAAGTTAATGCAAAAGTTGATGCGTCTGTTCTTAATAATGGATTTAAAATCAAAACCTCTTTTGTTTTAACAAATGATATTAGCCATATCATTATTTTGGGAACTCCGTTTATAAATCTTATAACCCCTTATACTGTAAATTATGATAATATCTCTTTCAAAGCAAAAGAAAAAATTTTAATTTTTCCTTTTATTGAAAAACCTAAAACTAGAGATTTAAATATTGTTAAAGCTTGTTCTGTTTACCAGAATGAAATTAATGTTCTTCTTAAAATAATCCCCTTTCCGAATTCTGTATTGTTTACATTGATGATGTATGTGATGTATTGATTTTTTCTCAATCAATAGATCAACATCTTAAACATTTAAAGACTTTTTATTTTACAACTAGAAAGGCTGGTCTTGCTATTTCTAGTACAAAGATTTCTTTATTTCAAACAAAGATCAGGTTTCTTGGTCATTACATTTCAAAAGGAACCATCATTCCTATTGAAAGATCTTTTGCCTTTACTGACAAGTTTCGATAAAATTTGATAAAACCCAATTGCAAAGATTTTCGAAGCTTAAATTATGTTCTGATTTCATCGCCATTATTGTGATAAAACCATTGCATGATAAAGTTAAAAGAAGCCCATTGCATGGTCAAGAGCATACTAAAATTGTTGTAGATAAAGAATATGGTTAAAGACATTCCGTGCTTATTTCTTGCTAATCCTGCATTACCTAAAATTGTTGAAACCGATGCATCAGATTTAGGATATGGTGGGATATTAAAGCAATTGGATAATAATAAAGAACAGGTAGTCCAGTATGTTTCATCAAAACATACCATAAGCTGAATGGTTATGGTACGTGGTTATGGCTTTAGTTGGTAAATTTTATCCTTTAATGTCTTTAAATTTCTAAAATTATTTCTCAAACTCTTTCTGTACTATTTCTTTAAAGCATTCAATTTCAAGTCTACATGTAAGTTCAATTCATGTCTTTATTTAAAGACTGTAATAAAGTTTAAAGTCATGTATGTTTAAATTTCTGCAAATTTATTTTAAAGCATTCATTTGAATTGGGCGGGCTTTAGTAGGTATTTGTCTTTCATCAAAAGAAGGCTCATAAGGCAAATCTACCAAGTGTTGTTTTCTTTTCCAAAAAGCAGTTGGTAAATCAGCACAAATTTCTTTTTTGATTTGAGTTTCAAAATCGAATTTTCTTTGTAAGAAATCATCTTTCAAATGACTTTCTATTCTTGTAAAACTCAATTCTTTTGCAAATGTAAATTAGTTTGTTTTTTAAGAACATTAATTTCATTCGTAAATGCAAATGTAATGTTTTAACAATATTTAAATCTCTAGTTTTAGGTTTTTCAATAAAAGGAAAAATTAAAATTTTTTCTTTTGCTTTGAAAGAGATATTATCATAATTTACAGTATAAGGGGTTATAAGATTTGATTATTCAATATCTAAAGTATTGAAATGTTTAATAGCTTAAGGCGCTTACCAACTGCGCTAAAAGCTTGTCACAGCCGAGAGGCGCCATTGATACTCTAAGTCACCACCAGACCAACTGTAACGGGTCCTCATCACGACACACGCTGGGGTTTGCCAAGGTCTTACCGCCATTGTCGCCTTCCAATATCCATATCCTTCCCACCAAAGACTCAACCCCGGCTCGATACCACAAGGACCGGATCGTGGAAAGAGTGAATGATCAAATTAATTTTTGTTGTCAAATTTTAATAACCAATTTTAAAAAGTGAAATGGGCGTGTATTACCGTAGATCGATGCGTAACTTAATCGCTGGACCCGATCCGACTTGTAATGCATCAATAGTCCGCACAATCGTTTCCACCGATATACCCATATGTTCCTTTACCGCCTTTAGATATTAATTTTATTTGCGGCAAGTGTGCACAAGGCTCGTAGAAAATACTAACCGAACCCGTAAATAAGATTCGATCGAGAAGAAGAGAATACTCAAGATGTAGATCCTGGCCTCTTCGCTTGTAAGATAAGAATATTGTATGGCGATCCGATAAAGATCACCGCTAGATGCTTTAAAATAAATTTGCAGTAAATTTAAACATACATGACTTTAAACTTTATTACGCCTTTAAATAAAGCATACGAATTGAACTTATATGTAGACTTGAAATCGAATGCTTAAAGAAATAAGATAAAGAGTTTGAGAAATAATTTGTAAGACAGAAAATTTCAAGTCTTTTGATTTCTCAAAGTCGAGAGGATTGAGAGAGAGAAAAGAATCTAACCGCCTTCAAACTCCTTCGCTTCTTTATATGACTGAGAGGCTCGCAAAGTCTTCAAAGTCATGAGACATTACGGCTACATGTCGCCTGAGATCTTTCGACTTTGAGTAGCCCCACATGCCTGAGCATACAAACAAATGAAATTACAAAAATAACGGATCACCGATATAATAAAGACGGATCACCGACATAATAATAAATAAATCACCGATAACATGTATTTGATCACCGACATATAATAAATAACGGATCACCGATATCATGACGGATCACCGATTACAATAACCTTTAATGCTTTAGTAGGAGGAGGATTCAAGCAATATCTTCGTTGTCATCTCCGAGGATACGAATGGCTCTTCACCGCTTATCTCGAGGAACCCATGATGTAAGACTCGATCTCATGGAGCTGTTCCATGACTTTAAAATATTCTTCTTCGCCTCGCACCGCCAAAAGGGATCGAGCTTTAGATTTCGGGAAAGGAAAGCCTCGAGCTTTGACATCTCTAATACACGGGTTCTTGACATGAGATAGCCGCTGACTACAGAATGGATACCAATGTTCACAATTTTGACCACCATTTTACTTTAAAGCGTTCTTCAAGGATGAGTCGATTTCGGGTATGAAACCCATGTTCCACATCCATACCCATGGTAGAAGAAGTTCGTATGCAACAGAGAAATGGAGAAAACGCTTCGATTCTCGTAGGGTATAATGGGCTTCAAAAGATTTGCATAACCTGTATGCTAGGAGTGAGGATGTCCAAGCCGACCAAAATAATTCCACCATTGTTGGAACCAGGTTTTGCACGGTTATTTTCAATCAAGTTAATAACCATGAATGGGACTTTTTGGATTTTCGAATGAAGAACCAGCTGGTAATCCCAATAGTGAAAGAAAGCGCAAATGGTTCATTTGATTTTGAAAATTTAATGGAAGGCTTTAGGTCATGGAGGTCATTCCACCGCTTGGGCTCAAGACTTTTGGTGATGGTCAGAGAAGTGTGCTCGAACGAGCATCATCGAGATAAAATGTTCAATTTCATGATTCTAATTCCAAAATGCTTGATAAGAAGGCCTGGGTTTCGATAAATCCCATGGTTCAAAAAACCAAATTGGGAAAAATCTTTAAGATTGTTTGAAATGGGTCAAGATGGTAAAACCCATCTTCCATAGATAAATGTTTTGGAAATAGTTTTATCAAACCATTCAAGTTTTCTTTAAAAGCTTTTTTCAGGAAAGGACAATCTGAGGATGAACTTTCACCGTAAAGAAAGAAGTTTTTGAAATTTCTTTAGAAATGGATTTTTCTTTTGAATTTCTTCTTTCGAGAAATCTGACTTTGGGAAAAGCTTTGTAAGGCTAGCATAAGCTCAGAGATTTGTAAATGGATTGCATCCATTCTTTACCTGCTCCTCGGAGGAAAGGGCTTGATCGAGCTTCACGAGCTTCCTCGTTTCTACCATATCAATCCAAGATTTGATAGTTATGTGATCGTCAAGAGAGCAATTTTTCTTGCGAGAGAGATGCTTTTAGGTGTCCGGGACATGGTCTCGAGGATCCCTTTCCCTTTGTCTCTTTCGGCATTATCTGTTTTCAAGAAATTTCGTTAGAAAATCAGTGAGAGAATTTCAGATCTCCTTTAATAAACTCAATATCGAAATCAAAGACACTTAAATGGGCTTTGCCGGCGATAAAATTTGTTTGATGAATGTTTTGAGCATCTTTTTAAAACATGTTTTCTTGACAATGATAACTTAGTAAAATCTTTGATTTAGTAAGTCGCTTTGAAATTTGGAAATGCATAAAACAATGGATAAAATCTCTTTTTAATGGTAGAATAATTTTTCGACATTCATTCAATGACATCTTGGACTACTGTTCTTTATTATTATCAATTGCTTTAATATCCCGTATCCGTCGATGCATCGGTTTCAACAATTTATGTCACGGGATTAGCAAGAAATAAGCAGAATGTCTTTAACCATATTCTTTATCATCAATTTTAGTATGCTCTTGACCCGTACAATGGGCTTCTTTTAACTTTATCATGCAATGGTTTTGCTATCACAATGGCATTAGAATGAAATCAAGAACATAATTTAAACTTCCCAATCTTTGCAATTGGGTTTTATCAAGGATTTTATCGAAACTTTGTCGATAAAGGCAAAAGATCTTTCAATAGGAATGATGGTTCCTTTTGAAATGTAATGACCAAGAAACACGATCTTTGTTTGAAATAAAGAAATCTTTGTACTAGAAATAGACCGACCTTTCTGGTTGTAAAATAAAAAGTCTTTAAATGTTTAAGATGTTGATCTATTGATTGAGAAAAATCAATACATCAATGTAAACAATCTGAGAATTGGAAGGGGATTATAAATGTCATTCATAATCCTTTGAAATTACGAAGGTGCATTCTTTAAACCAAAGGCATTCTTGTCCATTCATCTTGGCCAAATGGAGCGATAAGCGATTTCTTGGTCATTTGGATGAATTTGAATTTGCCAAAATCACGATTTCATGTCAAATTTGAAAATATGAATGAAGAATGGAGTTTTGAAGCAAATCCTTTTATTAGGTATTGGGTACCTAATCCATTTTAAAAGCTTTATTAAGGGTTTGTAGTTTATGACAAGTCTTGGTGTTCCTCTTTCTATTTGAATTTTGTTGACAGAGAAAGCGGCACAAGACCAACGAGATCTAGATTTAGTAATCAAACCTTTGTTTTCTAAATCTTTAATCTCATTCTACAATGTTGTTCGATTCGACATTCATTTGAATTGGTAGGGCTTTAGTAGGTATTTGTCTTTCGTGAAGAAGGCTCGTAAAAACCGTCACCAAGTGTTGTTTTCTTTTCAGCGGTTGGTAAATCCTGAAATTTCTTTTTGATTTGAGTTTCAAAATCGAAATTTTCTTTTATGAAATCATCTTTCAAATGACTTTCTATTCTTGTAAAACTCAATTCTTTTTGCAACAGACTAAATTAGTTTGTTTGGTTTAAGAAGAACATTAATTTCATTACGGTAAGCGAAAGCTTTAACAATATTTAAATCTCTAGTTTTAGGTTTTTTGATAAAGGAAAATTAAAATTTTTCTTTTGCTTTGAAGAGATATTATCATAATTTCTGATATAAGGGTTATAAGATTTATAAGCGGAGTTCCCAAAATAATGATATGGCTAATATCATTTGTTAAAACAAAGAGGTTTTGATTTTAAATCCATTAATTAGAGCAGACGCATCAACTTTTGCATTAACTTTTAATTTTGAATTGTTGGCGTGAAAGCCTTTCTTTAGTTTTACGATGCGGATGTTTTGGGATAACATCTTCTTTGATGCAATTGAATCGGACCGATGTCAAATAAGGCAATGGCGTCAATTTAATTCTTTAGAAAAGACAAAGTGACTTTAATCAAGTATTTTCTTATGGTGATTTGTTTTAAAACACGGAGAAAATCATCGGTATAGACTCGATGTTATTAAGATCTTCACCAATTTGAATTATTATCGATTACCTTGTAATTGATTTTGTAGTAAAAATTTGAATGGTTTGAATCCTTTTTACCTTTTCTTTTAAACGATCTCGATTTTAATGTCTTTAATCTCCTTTGGAGATCTTGAACGATAGGGGTTGTTTTCTTGGATTTCTTCTTGTCGAATTTGGGTGAGATCATAGGCATTCTTTTTAATGGTTATAGCTTTAGAAGTCTCGGGTTTATCAAAGTCTTTAAAGTTTATCAAGATATTCTTTTTGAAGAGTAGGATCGAAATATGTTTAACAAGTTCAAGCAAGTTTCTTGATCCTAGTTAAAACATTGATTTTCTTTAAATATGATTACGAATCGAATCATCAACATGAATCGAATCAAAATTATTTAATTCGACTGTAAAGGATCTCTCGGTTAAGGAGAAATTTGAATCTGAGTCGGAGGACTCGATGAGCGGAGGAGAGATTTTAGAGAGTTTCTTCGTGAGACCAAGCTCGTGAAGTTTTTATCGACTGCAAAATCTCGCAAGATGACCTTTTGCAGCACTTATAATGTGGCTTCTTCAAATTGAAAGGGTTCTTTGTTTGGCTTTGTAATCTTCTTTTAGAGAAATCGGGCTTTTATAAGGCCTCAAGGTTTCTTATAAAAGCCGCTTCTAAAATCGATTCGGATTTCTTATAAGGTTTTGACTTGTAATGTTTCTTGTAAGGTTTCGGAGAACACTTACCATTGCCTCGAAGGAGACTTTAAACGGGTCATAGTTAAACTGTTTACAAAAGCTGCCTAGTTCATGCTTAGACTGTCTAAGCTCCCATTTCAGGCGTTTTTGTAATTTCAAGTCTTGGCAAATCTTTAGACCTTCCTTGTTGACGAAACTAACTAATTCACCATAGGTGAGGTCGTCATAAGGAATACGATTGTCATGAAGGGCTTTAATAGAGTTTCTAACTTTTTCTCCTAAGAGAGTAGTAAACCAAAGAAGGAATTTTTCTTTCCAAGTTGTATGGTTTGCATCATCTCAAGAAAAGTCGAGTGAAGAAAGTGGCTTTGTAGCTTTGGAAATCACTAAGTTTTCTACATCTCAAGTTACGTAAGAACTCAAGATTTTTGTCTCTACGGTAAGGATCACCTATGAAACGGGCGGATACGGTGATGATCATGGCAACAAAGATCCCTCGTTTATTTCATCAAGAATGGTATACCATCCTCGCTACTGATTGAATTTAGGATTTCTATTTGTTGTCATGTAAGATGATCCCACCAACCTTTAAGTTGACCATGAAACTCGCAACAAGAATTTCGCAATGGCCTTGTCAAGTTCCCGATTGGGTTTTATAGCATACCGCCATGGTCATCCGTGCAACAAACCTAAAATATTGTACTTGACATACCATCAATATTCCACCATAGACTCAAGATGCATTAAACCGAGATTGGTTTAAGGAACTAGGTCTATTATCTATGGCTAGAGCTTGTGGTGTTTTGCTGTTTGGGTGTGCTAATTCCCAATGGACACGATTGACTTTAGGAGTAGGATCTTCTTGGAATGCTTCTATATCTGAGGAGGCTATAGAAGATGATTGATCCTGATTTATTTCCTGAACTCTACTAGTTTGGGGAGTATCAGGAGCAATTTGTACTTTGTACTTGTTAAGAAGATGCTTCATTTTGTTGTTTGTTCTTTAATGGCTCGTAAAACTGATTTAGAATCTTGAACAAGCTTTTGACTATGTTTCGAAACCTGGAAAGGTTTGAAAACAGTTCTTAAGCTTTTCATGAATCGATTAATGAATCAAGGGACTGAATGGTTGACTTTGATCCGACTTCATCCTAGTCAATCTGCTTTTCCTATTGTATTTAGATTAGCATTGCAGAAATTATTCTGTTGAATAATGCTATCTAAATTTTTCTCTGGATCATTTGGCTTTTGGTTTTTATAAGGAGAGTCTTTGATCTTAATATGAGGTTCTCCATGGTTTATGGTTACGCCCCAAGAGGGATGCTCGTAATCAACGGTTCCATCGTTGTCTCGATAGATTCCATTCAGTGACCTTTTACGCATTGTGATTGGATTTGTTTCTTTGAAAGGATAAGAAATATCATTATCAGAAACATAAATCTCAAACCAATCAAAAAACATAATGTGGACTTTATGCAAATTTACAAACTCAAAATAATTCTCTTGAATTTCTTTTCTTTGGTTTTTGAAATGTTTAAAATACCAAAGTCTTTTTCTTTGTTATTCGTGAATAAAATCTTTATGAAGAAGAGTTTTATCAAACTCAAAATCTTTTTAAGACATTTATGACATTCTCGCGACCGCAGGCGTCGGAGTTTCGGCGAGAAGGTTCCTTCTTCCCGCTTAGTTCTTGTCTACTAGTGTAGATTGGATGAGGAATACTAGTAGTGTAATCAATGTAACGATAGATGTACTTGGTATATCCGAGGTGGAAAACCCTCGCTGGCTTTGAAAAGGCAAGTTTACTAATCAAGCGGACTTTTGAGAATTTCTTTTCCAATATCAAGCATCGGAAATCAATCTCATCGAAGTCATGAGAATCTAGAAGATGTAGATCTCCTAAAAGATAATTTGACTTTTCCGTTCTAATACCGAGTTACATTTTGCAACTCAGATTTGGCTCAAATTGTTTAGAATTATCGAGTTTCTTCAAGAATCCATTCTTCCGAAGATTGATATCTTTCCACTGGATTGGTCTAGTATGATGTTGTTTGCTTTAGACAAGTCACCGCAAGAGAAGAGTTTCATCTCTTGATCGAATTTACGTCAGACGAACGAGACCATAGCTTTGTATGATATTTTGAAAATCAATTAATGCATCCTTCTAACATACGGTAGTTGTGAGTTTTGATCCAGGATCATGCTTTCCAAAATATTTTTGTCTTTAAGAGAAACTGTTATGTTTGGATAGCAGTCAAATGAAATGGGTCCTTTACAGAGACTAGATTCAATACTACTGAGTAGAGAATCATCAAAGGAGATGAACCTCCCATCCCTGAGGACAGCAAGAATAGAAGTGTTTAATCCTTCTTTAGTCAAGGGCTTTATTCCTACTTGGATTAAACCGATATGAATATAATTAAAATTCTTTTTTCTTAAATTCTTTAAAGAATCTTCAGAAAATAAATGAATTGTCTGAAATGGCTTTGAAAGAGTGATATCTCTTTCTTCAGTCTTTATGACAAAATCAGTCTTTAGAAAATCGAGTTTTTTCATATTGTAAATCTTATCTTTAGAAATCTTTGGTAAATCCCAATTGTCAATTGCTTTATCAAAATTTTCAACAATGAATTCTTCTGAATTCACTACGTTCTTTGAAACACTAGTCTTCTCGGAAGAAGAGCTAGAGAAAGATTGTGCTCTACAGAGCAAAGACTCCATGAGATGCAAAAATTTTAAAAAGACTTCAAAATGTTCTAAATGGCAAAGTAAAATGTCTTAGGCTAAGAGTTGGTCTTACTGCCCTGTAAACACGTCGGGACTTACACCCAAATACTACCCAAGCACCCGAAGGCAACCCTTTACCGATTAGTCAATTTTTAATCTTATCCAAATTTTAACACACACACAAAATCTTTAAACCATAAAACACTTGAAAGGACAATCTGGGAGGATGAACTTTCACCAGAAAGAACTATGTTTTGAGAAGAAGTTTTTGAAATTTCTTTAGAAATGGATTTTTCTTTTTGAATTTCTTCTTTTGGAGAAATCTGACTTTGGGAAAAGCTTTGTAAGGCGAGCATAAGCTCAGGAGATTTAGAAATGGATTGCATCCATTCTTTTACCTGTTCCTGGGAGGAAAGGGCTTTAGATCGAGCTTCATGAGCTTCCTGTTCTTCTACCATATCAATCCAAGATTTGATAGGCTTTGCAGATGTGATCAAGAGAGCAATTTTTCTTTAGGAGAGGATGCTTTAGAGGGTGTCCGGACACGGTCTTTGAGGATCCCTTTCCTTTGTCTCTTTTCTTGGGTGGCATTATCTGCTTAAGAAATTCTCGGTTAGAAAATCGTGGAGAGAATTTGTATCTCCTTTAATAAACTCAATATCGAAATCAAAGACACTTAAAATGGCTTGCCAACGTGCAAAATTTGTTTTGATGCAATGTTTTGAACATCTTTTTCTAAAACATGTTTTGCAGCTTTGCAATCAATTCTTAGTAAAAATCTTTGATTTAGTAAGTCGCTTTGAAATTTGGAAATGCATAAAACAATGGATAAAATCTCTTTTTTAATGGTAGAATAATTTTTCTGACATTCATTCCAATGAGCAGAAACATACTGGACTACCTGTTCTTTATTATTATCCAATTGCTTTAATATCCCACCATATCCTAAATCTGATGCATGCTTCAACAATTTTGTAATGCAGGATTAGCAAGAAATAAGCACGGAATGTCTTTAACCATATTCTTTATCTGTCTAACAATTTTAGTATGCTCTTCTGACCATGCAATGGGCTTCTTTTTTAACCTATCATGCAATGGTTTTGCTATCCTAATGGCATTAGGACAGAAATCAAGAACATAATTTAAGCTTCCCAAAATCTTTGCAATTGGGTTTTATCAAGGATTTTATCAGAAACTTGTCAAGAAGGCAAAAGATCTTTCAATAGAATGATGGTTCCTTTGAAATGTAATGACCAAGAAACCTGATCTTTGTTTGAAATAAAGAAATCTTTGTACTAGAAATAGCAAGACCAGCCTTTCTAGTTGTAAAATAAAAAGTCTTTAAATGTTTAAGATGTTGATCTATTGATTGAGAAAAAATCAATACATCATCAATGTAAACAATGAATTCGAAAGGGATTATAAATGTCATTCATAATCCTTTGAAATTCGGTGCATTCTTTAAACCAAAAGGCATTATCGTTCATTCATACCGCCAAATGGAACAGTAAAAGCAGTTTTATAACGGTCATTTGGATGAATTTGAATTTGCCAAACTCCTGATTTCATGTCAAATTTCGAAAATACGAACGAAGAATGGAGTTTTTGAAGCAAATCCTTTTTATTAGGTATTGGGTACCTAATCCATTTTAAAGATTGATTAAGGGGTTTGTAGTTTATGACAAGTCTTGGTGTTCCTCTTTCTATTTCAGAATTTTTGTTGACATAGAAAGCTATAAGACAAGGAGATCTAGATTTAGTAATCAAACCTTTGTTTTCTAAATCTTTAATCTCATTTCTACACGTTGTTCCAATTCAACATTCATTTGAATTGTGAGTGCTTTAGTAGGTATTTGTATTTAATCAAAAGAAGTCTCATAATGCAAATCTACCAAGTGTTGTTTTCTTTTCAAACAAGCAGTTGGTAAATCAGCACAAATTTCTTTTTTGATTTGAGTTTCAAAATCAGAAATTTTCTTTTGTAAGAAATCATCTTTCAAATGACTTTCTATTCTTGTAAAACTCAATTCTTTTTGCAAACAGACTAAATTAGTTTGTTTGGTTTTAAGAAGAAAATTAATTTCATTCTGTTAAACAGAACTAGATTTAACAATATTTAAATATCTAGTTTTAGGTTTTTCAATAAAAGGAAAAATTAAAATTTTTTCTTTTGCTTTAAAAGAGATATTATCATAATTTACAGTATAAGGGGTTATAAGATTTATAAACGGAGTTCCCAAAATAATGATATGGCTAATATCATTTGTTAAAACAAAAGAGGTTTTGATTTTAAATCCATTATTAAGAATGACGATCAACTTTTGCATTAACTTTTAATTTTGAATCACAGAAAGCCTTTCTTTAGTTTTCGATGCAGATGTTTTGGGATAACATCTTCGATGCAATTCAAATCAGACTGTCAAATAAGGCAATGGCGCCAATTTCAAATTCTTTAGAAAAGACAAAGTGACTTTAATCAAGTATTTTCTTATGGTGATTTGTTTTAAAACACGTAGAAAATCATCGTATAGACTCAATGTTATTAAGATCTTCACCATCGAATTTGAATTATTATCGAATTACCTTGTAATTGATTTTGTAGTAAAAGTGTCGAATGGTTTCGTAATCCTTTTCTCGCTTTTCTTTAAATCGATCTCAATTTTAATGTCTTTAATCTCCTTCGAGATCTTGAACATTAGGGGTTGTTTTCTTGGATTTCTTCTTGTCCAAGATTTCGGTGAGATCATAGGCATTCTTTTAATGGTTATAGCTTTAAGTCTCGTGTTTATCAAAAGTCTTTAAAAGTTTATCAAGATATTCTTTTCAAGAGTAGGATCGAAATATGTTTAACAAGTTCAAGCAAAGTTTCTTGATCCCTAGTTAAAACATTGATTTTCTTTAAATATGATTCGAATCGTAATCATCACCGCTGAAAAGTTAAGTATCGAATCAAAATTATTTAATTCATCAACCGTAAAGGATCACCTCCTGCATGAGAAATTTGAACTGAAATGAGGACTCAACAGAGATTTTAGAGAGAGTTTTCATCGAGACCAAGCTCGAAGTTTTTATCGACTCGCAAAATCGAGATGACCTTTTGTGGCACTTATAACAAGTGGCTTCTTCAAATTGAAAGTTCTTTGTTTGGCTTTGTAATCTTTCTTTTAGAAAATATAAGGCCTTGAAGGTTTCTTATAAAAGTCTAAAATCGATGATTTATATGGTTTTGACTTGTAATGTTTCTTGTAAGTTTTGAGAACACTTACCATTACGTCGAGGAGACTTTAAACGGTCATAGTTAAACTGCTTACAAAAGTCAGTTCATGCTCGCTCCCAGTGCTGTAATTTCAAGTCTTGGCAAATCTTAGACCTTCCTTGATTAAACTAACTAATTCACCATGTGAGGTCATAAGGAATACGATTGTCATGAAGGGCTTTAATAGAGTTTCTAACTTTTTCTCCAAGAGGTAAACCAAAGAAATTTTTCTTCCAAGTTGTATTGCATCATCTCAAGAAAAGTCGAGTGAAGAAAGTGGCTTTGTAGCTTGGAAATCACTAAGTTTTCTACATCTCGATGTAGTAACTCAAAGATTTTGTCTAAGGAAGGATCACCTATGAAACGGATACGGTGATGATCACAAGATCCCCTGGTGTTTATTTCATCAAGAATGGGTATACCATCCTCACTTTGGATTGAATTTAGGATTTCTATGTGGGTAAGATGATCCCACCAACCTTTAAGTTGACTGAAACTGCAAGAATTTCGAATGGCCTTGTCGAAGTTCCCGATTGGGTTTTATAGGCATCATATGGTCATCTGTCAACAAACCTAAAATATTGTATCGGACATACCATCAATATTCCACTCATAGATCAAGATGCATTAAACCGAGATTGCGCACTAGTCATTATCTATGGCTAGATGGAGTTTGATGTTTGGGAGTGCTAATTCCCAATGGACACGATTGACTTTGTGAGTAGATCTTCGAATGCTTCTATATCCGAGGCTATAGAAGATGATCGATTTATTTCCGAACTCTACTAGTTTGGGGTATCGAGCAATTTGTACTTGGTAAGAAGATGCTTCATTTTGTTGTTGTTTTAACTCGTAAACTGATGAATCTTGAAGCTTTTGACTATGTTTCAAACCGGAAAGGTTTGAAAATAGTTCAAGCTTTTCATGAATCGATATGAATCGGGACTGAATTGACTTTGGATCCGACTTTCATCCTAGTCAATCTGCTTTTCCTATTGTATTTAGATTAGCAGAAATTATTCGTTGAATAATGCTATCTAAATTTTCTCGGATCATTTGGCTTTGGTTTTATAAGGAGAGGCTTTGATCCAATGGAGGTTCTCCATGGTTTGGTTACGCCTAAGGGGACGCTTTAATCAATGGTTCCATCGGTTCGATAGATTCCATTCAGACCTTTTTATCGCGATTGCTTTTGAAAGGATAAGAAATATTATTATCGTAAACATAAATCTCAAACCAATCAAAAACATATTTGGACTGCAAATTTACAAACTCAAAATAATTCTTGAATTTCTTTTCTTGGTTTAAGAAATGTTTAAAAAAGTCTTTTTTCTATTCGTGAATAAAATCTTTATTAGAAGAGTTTTATCAAACTTCAGACATTTATGACATTCTCTGACCGCAGAGGTTTGAGGAGTTCCTTCTCCGCTACCAAGGTCTACCAGTGTAGATTGGATGAGGAATACTAGTAGTAATCAATAACGTATAGATGTACTATCCGAGGTGAAAACCCCGCTATTTCAAAAGGCAAGTTTATGACGGACTTTGAGAATTTTCCAATATCAACCGAAATCAATCTATCGTCATGAGAATCTAAGATAGATCTCCTAAAGGATAATAATTTTCTTTTCAACATCGAGTTACAAACTCAGATTTTCCAAATTGTTTAGGAATTACTTTGAGTGGCTTCAAGAATCCATTCTTCTAAGATTGATATCTTTCCATTGGACGGTCAGTATTTATGTTTGCTTTAGACAAGTCACCGCAAGAGAGTTTCATCTCTTTGACGAATTTATGTCAGATGAACGAGACCATAGCTTTGTATGATATTTTGAAAATCGCCAATGATCCTTCTAACATGGTAGTTGTGAGTTTTGATCCGTAGGATCATGCTTTCAAAATATTTTGTCTTTAAGAGAATCATATGTTTGGATAGCCAAATGAAATGGGTCCTTAGAGACTAGATTCAATACTACCGAGAGAATCATCAAAGGAGATGAACCTCCCATCCCCGAAGTGAGTTTAATCCTTCTCCAGGCTTTATTCCTACTGGATACGAATATAATTAAAATTCTTTTTCTTAAATTCTTTAAAGAATCTTCGAAAATAAATGAATTGTCTGAAATGGCTTTAAAGAGTGATATCTCTTCTTCGCCTTTATGACAAAATCAGAAAATCGAGTTTTTCATATTGTAAATCTTATCTTTAGAAATCTTTGAAATCCCAATTGTCAATTGCTTTATCAAAATTTTCAACAATGAATTCTTCCGAATTCACGCTTTTCAAACACTAGTCTTCTGGAAGAAGAGCTAGAAAGATTGTGCCCAAAGACTCCATGAGATGCAAAATTTTAAAAGACTTCAAAATGTTCTAAATGGCAAAGAAATGTCTTAGGCTAAGATGGTCTCGAAACACGCGACTTACACCCAAATACTACCCAAGCACCCGAAGGCAACCCTTTACCGATTAGTCAATTTTTAATCTTATCCAAATTTTAACACACACACAAAATCTTTAAACCATAAAACACTACTTCCCCTTGGCTCTGATACCAATAAGGACCGGGTTCTGATACCAATAAGGACCTGATATGGTAGAAGTCTTACTGTCATTGCTGTACTATTTCTGAATAATGAAAAAACTCTAGCTTTGGTTTTAGTATTCATTTAAACCCAAATAAACCTAAAAGAAATCAAAGAAAAATTCAATTGCTTTAATAAGGAATTGCTTTAATAATGGATTGCTATTGAAAAGAACATATCAGTTTGATAAAATTGATCCGAAAGATTTGAATTTTCTTTGGTTTAAGAAATGTTTAAAAAACCAAAGTCTTTTTTCTTTGTTATTCTGTGAATAAAAATCTTTATGAAGAAGAGTTTTATCAAACTCAAAATCTTTTTGAAGGACATTTATGACAAATGAGGATTTGAATTTGAAATTATCATAGGATAATTTAATTATTCATTTATTAATTATTCTTAATAATGGAAAGAAAAATTCCTTGCTGGTTTACCTACTCTCTTAGGAGAAAAAGTTAGAAACTCTATTAAAGCCCTTCATGACAATCGTATTCCTTATGACGACCTCACCTATGGTGAATTAGTTAGTTTCGTCAACAAGGAAGGTCTAAAGATTTGCCAAGACTTGAAATTACAAAACGCCTTTTTAGCCAATTTAACTAGGCTTTTGTCAGCTTAACTACCCGCTTAAAGTCTCTTCCAAGATCAGAATGGTAGCTCAAACCTCAAGAAACAAAGTCAAAACCTTATAAGAAATCAACTGATTTTAGAGAACGCTTTTATAAACCTTCAAGCCTTATAAGGCCCAATTTCTAAAAGAAAGATTACAAAGCCAAACAAAGAACCCTTTCAAGAAGCCACTTGTTATAAGTGCCACCAAAAGGTCATTCGCAGATTTTGAGTCAAAAAAACTTCGAGCTTGGTCTCGTGGTCAAAATCTCTCCCGCTTATCGAGTCCTCGACCAGATTCAAATTTAACCTTGATCCTACAAATAAATTAAATAATTTTGATTCGATACTTTTTCATGTTGATGATTCGATAATCAAAAGAAAATCAATGTTTTAACTAGGATCAAGAAACTTGCTTGAACTCATAAACATATTTCGATCCTACTCTTCAAAAGAATATCTTGATAAACTTTAAAGACTTTGATAAACCCGAGACTTCTAAAGCTATAACCACAAAAAAGAATGCCTATGATCTCGAAATCACGAAGAAATCCAAGCAACCCTAATGTTCAAGATTCCAAAGGAGATTAAAGACATTAAATCGAGATGAGATTTAAAAGAAAGGATTCAAACCATTCTTTTACTACAAAATCAATTACAAGGTAATTGATAATAATAAATTCAATCAAGATCTTAATAACATCGAGTCTATAAATGATTTTCGTGTTTTAAAACAAATCACCATAAGAAAATACTTGATTAAAGTCACTTTGTCTTTTCTAAAGAATTTGAAATTCATTGCCTTATTTGACATCGTGATTTGAATTGCATCAAAGAAGATGTTATCCCAAAACATCATCGAAAACTAAAGAAAGGCTTTGCCAACAATTCAAAATTAAAAGTTAATGCAAAGTGATGTCTGTTCTAATGGATTTAAAATCAAAACCTCTTTGTTTTAACAAATGATATTAGCCATATCATTATTTTAACGCTTATAAATCTTATAACCCCTTATAATCTGAAATTAATATCTTTTCAAAGCAAAAGAAAAATTTTAATTTTTCCTTTATCAAAAAACCCAAAACTAGAGATTTAAATATCATAAAGTTGTCTATAAAAATTAATGTTCTTCTTAAAACCAAACAAACTAATTTAACTGCTTGCAAAAGAATGTTTAGAAAGTCATTTGAAAGATGATTTCATAAAAGAAAATTTGATTTTGAAACTTCAAAAAAAAGAATGTACGATTTAAACCGCTTGGAAAAGAAAACAACACTTAGATTTATTATGATTTCGATGAAAGACAACAATTCATTCAAATGAATGTTGAACAATATAGAAATGATTAAAGATTTAGAAACAAAGGTTTGATTACTAAATCTAGATCTCTGTTTCACAACAAAAATTCAAAAGAGAACACCAAGACTTCAAACTACAAACCCTTAATAAAGCTTTAAAACGGACAACCTACCACAAAAGGATTGCTTCAAAACTCCATTCATTCATATTTTCAAATTTGACATGAAATCGATTTTGCAAATTCAAATTCATCCAAATGATAAGATAAACTGCTCTTTTCCATCACATGAAAGAATGCCTTTTGGTTTAAAGAATGCACCGGAATTTCAAAGGATTATGAATGACATTTATAATCCCTTCAATCAGATTGATATCGATGATGTATTGATGATCTCAACATCTTAAACATTTAAAGACTTTAAAGTCGGTCTTGCTATTTCTAGTACAAAGATTTCTTTATTTCAAACAAAGATCGGCCGGTCATTACATTTCAAAGAACCATCATTCGAAAGATCTTTGCTTTACGACAAGTTTCGATAAACTGACAAAACCCAATTGCAAAGATTTTGCTTAAATTATAATTTTGATCTAATGCCATTAGATAGAAAACCATTCAGATAAAAAGCCCATTGTATGGTCAAGAGCATACAAAAATGGAGAATATGGTTAAAGACATTCCGTGCTTATTTCTAACCCGCATTACCTAAAATTGAAGGAAACCGATGATCGATTTGATGGTGATATTAAAGCAATTATAAAGAATAGTCCATGTCATTGAATGAATATGAAAAATTATTCTACCATTAAAAAGAGATTTTATCCATTGTTTTATTTCAAATTAAAACCTAAATCAAAGATTTTACTAAGAATTGATTGTGAAAACATGTTTTAGAAAGATGTTCAAACATCAGATCAAAACAATTTTTCTTCATTTTTTTGATTTTGATTGAGTTTATTAAAGGAGAAAATTCTCCCGATTTTCTAACTGAATTTCTTCAAGAGATGCCACCCAAGAGAGACAAAGGTGGGATCCGACCTGTGTCATTCTAAAGATCCTTCCTCAAAGAAAATCAGAATCACATCAGTCATCAACTGATCAGGATACATTTTCAAAGTCGAAGCCCTTTCCTCCCGGTGAAAGATGCAATCCATTTCTAAATCTCCGAGCTTATGTCGGCCTACAATTTTTCCCAAAGTCGATTTCCAAAGAAGAAATTCAAAAGAAAATCCATAAAGAAATTTCAAAACTTCTTCCATATGTGAAAGTTCATCCTCATTGTCCTTTCACAAACAGCTTTTAAAGAAAACTTGAATGGTGATAAAACCTATTTCCAAAACATTTTATCTATGGAAGATGGGTTTTACCATCACCATTTCAAGCAATCTAAAGATTTTTCCCAAAGGTTTTCAAACCATGGATTTATCAAACCCTCTTACTATCAAAGATTAAATTTTGAATGTGAAATTCAAACATTTTGATCTGAGCCCCTATTCTTCAACCATCCTAAAAGTCTTGAGGCTGGAAACCAATTTCAAAGCCTTCCGCTTAAATTTTCAAAATCAAAAACTTTTCTATCGATTACCAACAGTTCAACACCTTCTTCATTCAAAATCCAAAAAGTCCCATTCATGGTTATTCTTCTTCAATTCAAAATAACGCAAAGCTTACAAACTGGTTCCAACAATGGTGGAATTATTTCGACATCCTCTAACGCCACCATTGTCAAATCTTTCAAAGCCCATTATACTTAACAAACGATTTCTCTTCACGAAACTTCCTACAAGGGTATGGATGAACCCAGTTTCATACCCAAATCACCATCCTTCAAAGAACCTTTAAAATGGGTCAAATTACGAATTCAAAGCTATCCAAAAATCCTCACATCCAAACCCCATTAGAGATGTCAGAACTTTCCTTTCCGAATCTAAAGCTCCCTTTAAGCAAGATCAAGAATATTTTAAAGTCATATTCAGTCAGTCTTCTCGCCGGCCTCGATCAAAAGATATCCCCTGAGATGACAAGATAACGAATCCTCCTCTCTAAAGCATTAAAGGTTATTGTAATCACGCCGATATCGGTGATCCGTTATTTATTATTCCATGATCTCTTTATTATCGGTGATCCGTTATTTTTGTAATTTCATTTTGTATGCTCAGATGTGCTACTCATCACTAAAGCAAAAGCGATGCTCACATGGGCCACATAATGTCTCCACAACTAAGACTTTGCCAAGTCTATATAAAGAAAAGGAGTTTCAAGACATTTTTTCTCCTCTCAATCCTCTCAACTTTGAGAAATCGAAGACTTGAGGAAATTTCCGCCTCTAAAATTATTTCAAACTCTTTCGCTATTTCAAAGCATTCAAAGTCTACATGTAAGTTCAATTCATTTTAAAGATCAGAATAAAGTTTAAAGTCATATGTTTAAATTTCAAATTTATTTTAAAGATCTAGACCGATCTTTATCGATCGTATATAATCCTTATCTTCGGCAAAGAGACCGGATCTCCGTCTTAGTCGATTTCTCTTCTTCTCTCCAATCGAATACTATTTCGTTCCATTTAGTATTTTTTTGACACTTGCCACAAATAAAGAAATAATATCTAAAGACGAAAAGACATATACTGACATTGCGGACTATGATCGTTCAAAGTCGATCCGTCCAAAGATTAAGTTGATCGATCGTAATACAACGCCGCATTTCCTTTTAAAATTGACAAAATTTGACAAAAGATTAATTTGATCATTCACCACTTTCCACGATCCGGTCCGAGAATCCACCATACAACCCTACATTTTTAAGATTTATGCTTATTCATCCCGTTATTCGACACATGAAGGTCTTTCACATTCTGATCCATATCCTTCCCACCAAAGACTAACGGCTCGATACCATCTTAACCACACTCAAAAGCTTAATGTTAGGGGCGCTACTTTATACAAGCCACCAGACCAACAAAGTCTCTATCACGACACGATTTGAAGGTCTATCACAATATGAGGATTAAAATTGATCAAGGACTTGAATGGACTTGATCAAGACAATTTTCTTTAGGAGGAGAGGATGCTTTAGAGGTGTCCTGACATTGGTCTGAGATCCTTTCCTTGTCTTTTCTGCATTATCTGTTAAAGAAATTCTAAAATCGAGAGAATCATCTTTAATAAACTCAATATCGAAATCAAAGACACTTAAATGGTTTAACGTGCAAAATTTGTTTTGATGCAATGTTTGAACATCTTTTAAAACATAATCAATTCTTAGTAAAATCTTTGATTTAGTAAGTCTTGAAATTTGGAAATGCAAAACAATGGATATGTATAAGCTCAGAGATTTAGAAATGGATTGATCCATTCTCCTCCGAGGAGATTTTAGGTATTTAAAGAGGATCAAACTAAAACTGATCGATAAAGTTCAAATCTCTTGAATTGCTTATCCAAAAGTTTCTTTAGTTTTCCTCGATGTTTTGGGATAACCTTCTTTGATTCAAATCGACCATGTCAACAAGGCAATGGCGAATTTCAAATTCTTTAGACAAAGTGACTTTAATGTATTTTTTATGATTTGTCAAACAGAGAAAATCGGTACAAATTCAATTTAGTAGTATTTTAAAAAAGAGCATGCTGGGAGATTTAGAAATGGATTGCATCCATTCTTATGTCCAAGGCTAGATCGAGTCATGAGCTTCGTTTCTTCACCATATCAATCCAAGATTTGAGAAGCCATGTATTCGAGCAATTTTCAAGGAGAGGACTAATTTAAAAAATGAAACATCGACTAATCTTTATTATTATCCAATTGCTTTAATATCCCATATCTAAATCTGATGCATCGGTTTTCAACAGGTAATGCACGATTAAAAGAAAGCACAATCTTTAACCATATTCTTTATCTCAACAATTTTAGTATGCTCTTGACACAATGGGCTTTTTAACCTATGGTTTGCTATCCAATGGCATTAGGAAATCAAGAACATAATTTAAGCTTCCCAAAATCTTTTAAATTGGGTTTTATCAAGATTTTATCGAAACTTGTAGAAGGCAAAAGATCTTTCAATAGGAATGATGGTTCTTTGTGAAACCAAGCCCGATCTTTGTTTGAAATAAAAGTATTTGAAATAAGATGCCTTTCTAGTTGTAAAATAAAAGTCTTTAAATGTTTAAGATGTTGATCATAATAAAAAAATCCATACGCATTCATTTTAAAATTGGTTATTAAAGAATTAATTTGATCATTCACCTACTTTCCACGATCCGGTCCTTATTGTATCGTGAGCCAAGAAGTATGTTTAAAGATTTTGTGTGTGTGTTAAAATTTGGATAAGATTAAAATTGACTAATCGGTTGCCTCGCTTTATTTGGGTGTAAGTCCCGACGTGTTTACAGGCGAAGACCAACTCAGCCTAAGACATTTTACTTTGCCATTTAGAACATTTCAAGTCTTTTAAAATTTTTGCATCTCATGGAGTCTTGTAGAGCACAATCTTTCTAGCTCTTCTTCCGAGAAGACTAAAGAATGTGAAAGAATTAAGAATCATTGTTGAAAATTTTGATAAAGCAATTGACAAGATTTACCAAAGATTTCTAAAGATAAGATTTACAATACGAAAAACTCGATTTTCTAAAGACCGATCATTAAGATCAAGAAAGAGATATCACTCTTTCAAAGCCATTTCGACAATTCATTTATTTTCAAGATTCTTTAAAGAATTTAAAAAAAGAATTTTAATTATATTCATATCGGTTTAATCCAAGTAGAATAAAGCTTGACTTAAGGATTAAACACTTATTCTCTCCTCGTGATGGAGGTTCATCTCCTTTGATGATTCTCTACTCAAGAGTATTGAATCTAGTCTCAGAAAGGACCCATTTCATTTGACCGCTATCCAAACATACAGCTTTCTTAAAGACAAAAATATTTTGAAAGCATGATCCTGATCAAAACTCACAACTATATGTTAAGGATCCGCTCCGCTTGATTTTCAAAATATCATACATGGTCTCTGCTCAAGAGAAATTCCAAAAAGAGAAACTCTTCTGGACGACTTGTCTAAAGCAAACATATACCTAGACCAATCCAATGGAAAGATATCAATCTTCCGTAAGAATGGATTCTCGAGCCACTCAACCAAGAATTCTAAACACTGAGCCAGAAATGTAACTTATTCAGAAAAAGTCAAATTATCCTTAGAGATCTACATCTTCTAGATTCTCCGCAACTTCGATAGATTCAGATTTCAATATCGAAAAGAAATTTCAAAAGTCCCTTCTCATAAACTTGCCTTTTCAAAGCCAACCGAGGTTTTCCACCTATATAATAAGTACATCTATATGCTCTGATTACACTACTAGTATTCCTCATCCAATCTACACTAGTAGACAACAAGAAGGGGAGAAGGAACCTTCTCTCCGACTTTCTCCAACCTTCTCTCATGAGAATGTCATAAATGTCCTTCAAAAGATTTTGAGTTTGATAAAACTCTTCATAAAGATTTTATTCACAATAACAAAGAAAAAGACTTTGGTTTTTAAACATTTCTTAAACCAAAGAAAAGAAATTCAAGAGAATTATTTTGAGTTTGTAAATTTGCATAAAGTCCACATTATGTTTTTGAGACGATGTTTAATAATATTTCTTATCCTTTCAAAGAAACAAATCCAATCACAATGCGTAAAAAGGTCACTGAATGGAATCTATCAGACACTGATGGAACCATTGATTCTGAGCATCCCCCTCTTAGGAGCGTAACCATAAACCATGTAGAACCTCCTATTCAGATCAAAGCCTCCTTATAAAAACCAAAAGCCAAATGATCCAGAGAAAATTTAGATAGCATTATTCAATAATTTCGCAATGCTAATCTAAATACAATAGGAAAAATGACTAGGATAGAGTCGATCCAAAAGTCAACCATTCAAGTCCCTTCGATTCATCATTCCTTGCTTAAAGAACTATTTTCAAATCTTTCCGTCAAACATAGTCAAAAGTCAAAGATTCTAAATCGGATTTTACCGAGCCATTAAAGAACAACAAAAAGCATCTTCTTCTTCCGCTTCTAAAGTACAAATTCCCGATTTCCCCAAACTAGTAGAGTTCAGAAATAAATCAGATCAATCATCTTCATAGCCTCCCCGTGATGTAAGCATTCCAAGAAGATCCTACTAAAGTCAATCGTGTCCATTGGGAATTAAGACCCCAAACATCAAAACTACCAGATCTATTATGATATAGACCAGTGCCTTAAACCAATCTCGCTTAATGCATCTTCGCCCATGAGTGAAATCATGGTATGTCCGAGTACAATATTTTAGGTTTGCAACAGATGACCATGCCTATAAAACCCAATCGTGAACTTCGACAAGGCCATTGAAAATTCTTGTGTTTCACGGTCAACTTAAAGGTCATGGATCATCTTCACTAAACAAAGAACAAATAGAAATCCTATATTCAATCCTAACTGACTAGGATGGTATACCCATTCTTGATGAAATAAATGTTATTCGTGATGTACACCTTGATCATCACCATATCCTTCATTTCATAGTGATCCTTCTCACCCAGACAAAAAATGAGTTACTACATAACTCGATGTAGAAAACTTAGTGATTTCCAAAGACAAAGCCACTTTCTTCACTCGACTTTTCTTAAGAGATGATGCAAACCATACAACTTGAAAGAAAAATTCCTTGTCGGTTTACCTACTCTTAGAAAAAAACTCTATTAAAGCCCTTCATGACAATCAGATTCCTTATACGACCTCACCCATGGTGAATTAGTTAGTTTCACAACAAGGAAGGTCTAAAGATTTAAGACTTGAAATTACAAAACGCGAAATGAGCTTAAGAGCGAACTAAAATTTTTGTAAACAGCTTAACTATGACCCGCTTAAAGTCTCCACTTCCAAAGATCAGAATGGTAAGTGTTCTCCAAACCTTACAAGAAACATTACAAGTCAAAACCCTATAAGAAATCCAAATCTGATTTTAGAGAACGCTTTTATAAGAAACCTTCAAGGACTTATAAAAAGACCAACTTCTCTAAAGAGAAAGATTACAAAGCCAAACAAAGAACCCTTTCAAAAGCCACTTGTTATAAGTGCCACCAAAAGGTCATCTGAGATTTTGCAGAGTCAATAAAAACTTCACGAGCTTGGTCTCACGAAGAAACTCTCTAAAATCTCGCTCATCGAGTCCTCCGACTCAGATTCAAATTTCTCCTTAACCGAGAGTGATCCTTTATGATGAATTAAATAATTTTGATTCGATACTTTTTCATTGATGATTCTGATTCAGAATCATATTTAAAGAAAATCAATGTTTTAACTAGGGATCAAGAAACTTTGCTTGAACTTGTTAAACATATTTCTGATCCTACTCTTCAAAAAGAATATCTTGATAAACTTTTAAAGACTTTTGATAAACCTGAGACTTCTAAAGCTATAACCATTAAAAAGAATGCCTATGATCTCACTGAAATCTTGGACAAGAAGAAATCCAAGAAAACAACCCCTAATGTTCAAGATCTCCAAAGGGAGATTAAAGACATTAAAATTGAGATCAGAGATTTAAAAGAAAAGCAGAAAAAGGATTCTGAAACCATTCAGCTTTTACTACAAAATCAATTACAAGGTAATTCTGATGGTGAAGATCTTAATAACATTGAGTCTATACCTGATGATTTTCTCTGTGTTTTAAAACAAATCACCATAAGAAAATACTTGATTAAAGTCACTTTGTCTTTTTCTAAAGAATTTGAAATTGACGCCATTGCCTTATTTGACACTGGTGCTGATTTGAATTGCATCAAAGAAGATGTTATCCCAAAACATCTGCATCAGAAAACTAAAGAAAGGCTTTCTGCCGCCAACAATTCAAAATTAAAAGTTAATGCAAAAGTTGATGCGTCTGTTCTTAATAATGGATTTAAAATCAAAACCTCTTTTGTTTTAACAAATGATATTAGCCATATCATTATTTTGGGAACTCCGTTTATAAATCTTATAACCCCTTATACTGTAAATTATGATAATATCTCTTCAAAGAAAAGAAAAATTTTAATTTTTCCTTTTATTGAAAAACCTAAAACTAGAGATTTAAATATTGTTAAAGCTTGTTCTGTTTACCAGAATGAAATTAATGTTCTTCTTAAAACCAAACAAACTAATTTAGTCTGTTTGCAAAAAGAATTGAGTTTTACAAGAATAGAAAGTCATTTGAAAGATGATTTCTTACAAAAGAAAATTTCTGATTTTGAAACTCAAATCAAAAAGAAATTTTTTACCAACCGCTGAAAAGAAAACAACACTTGGTAGTTTTGCCTTATGATGCTTCTTTTGATTAAAGAAATATACCTACTAAAGCCCGCCTAATTCAAATGAATGTTGAATTGAACAACATTGAAATGAGATTAAAGATTTAGAAACAAAGGTTTGATTACTAAATCTAGATCTCCTGGTCTTGTGCCGCTTTATGTCAACAAAATTCAAATAGAAAGAACACCAAGACTTGTCATAAACTACAAACCCTTAATAAAGCTTTAAAATGGATTAGTACCAATACCTAATAAAAGGATTTGCTTCAAAACATTCTTCATTCATATTTTCGAAATTTGACATGAAATCGTGATTTTGGCAAATTCAAATTCATCCAAATGACCGAGAAATCGCTTATGCTCCATTTGGCGATGAATGGAATGCCTTTTGGTTTAAAGAATGCACTTCAGATTTCAAAGGATTATGAATGACATTTATAATCCCTTTCTCAGATGGACATTGATGATCTATTGATTGAGAAAAAATCAATACATCATCAATGTAAACAATACAGAATTCGGAAAGGGGATTATAAATGTCATTCATAATCCTTTTTAGGATGGTTGTAAGATAGACTCAATGTTATTAAGATCTTCACCATCAGAATTTGAATTATTATCAGAATTACCTTGTAATTGATTTTGTAGTAAAAGCTGTGCTGTTGCCACCTTGATCATCACCATATCCCTTCATTTCATAGGTGATCCTTCTCACCTTAGAGACAAAAATGCTGAGTTACTACATAACTTGAGATGTAGAAAACTTAGTGATTTCCAAAGCTACAAAGCCACTTTCTTCACTGACTTTTCAAGAGATGATAAACCATACAACTGGAAAGAAAATTCGTCGGTTTACACTCTTAGAGAAAAAGTTAAACTCTATTAAAGCCCTCATGACAATCGATTCTTATGACGACCTCAATGGTGAATTAGTTAGCGTAACAAGGAAGGTCTAAAGATTCAAGACTTGAAATTACAAAACGAAATGAGCTTACAACAAGCATTAACTAGGCAATTTTGTAACAGCTTAATATGACATAAAGTTCCACTTCCAAAGATGTAATAAGTGTTCAAAACTCATAAGAAACATTACAAGTCAAACCTTATAAGAATCCAAATCGAGAGAACGCTTTATAAGAAACCTCAAGGCATGTTCCCAATTTCAAAAAGAAAGATTACAAAGCAAAGAACCCTTTCAATTTCGAATTTGTTAAGTGCCACCAAAAGGTCATCATGAGATTTTGCGGTCAATAAAAACTTCACGAGCTTGGTCTCGATGAAGAAACTCTCTAAAATCTCTCTCTGCTTGAGTCCTCGACTGATTCAAATTTCCTTAACCTACGGATCCTTTAGTTGATGAATTAAATAATTTTGATTCGACTTTTTCAGATGATGATTCGTAATCATATTTAAAGAAAATGTTTTTCCAGATCAAGAAACTTGCTTGAACTTGTTAAACATATTTCGATCCTACTTTCAAAAGAATATCTTGATAAACTTTTAAAGACTTTTGATAAACCAGACTTCTAAAGCTATAACCATTAAAAGAATGCCTATGATCTCACAAATCTTGGACAAGAAGAAATCCAAGAAACAACCCAATGTTCAAGATCTCCAAAGGAGATTAAAGACATTAAAATTGAGATCGAGATTTAAAGAAAAGAAAAAGGATCAAACCATTCCTTTACTACAAAATCAATTACAGGTAATTCGAACCAAATTCGATGGTGAAGATCTTAATAACATTTCTTGATGATTTTCTCTAAAACAAATCACCATAAGAAAATACTTGATTAAAGTCACTTCTTTAAAGAATCAAATTGACACGCCATTTCCTTATCTGACATTTAATCAAAGAAGATGTTATCCCAAAACATCCATCAGAAAACTAAAGAAAGGCTCACGCCAACAATTCAAAATGTTGGTGGCAATAAAGATCTAATAGGTCATATTTCATCAAGAATGTATACCATCCTCGCCGTGATTGAATTTAGGATTATTTCCGCTAAGATGATCCAAACCTTTAAGTTGACTGAAACTGCACAAGACCGATGGCCTTGTCAAGTTCTGATTGTTTATCAGCCATGGTCATCAAGGTAACAAACCTAAATATTGTACGACATACCATCAATATTCCACTCATAGATCAGATGCATTAAACCGAGATTGGTTTAAGGCACTGTCCATTATCTATGGCTAGATCGTGAGTTTTGATGTTCAAGTCTAATTCAATGGACACGACTTTAGAGTAGGATCTTCGGAATGCTTCATATCCTGAGGAGGCTATAGAAGATTTGATCCTGATTTATTTCAACTCTACTAGTTAGTATCGAAATTTGTCTTTAAACAAAGAAGATCTTCTATTTTGTTGTTGTTCTTTAACGGCTCGTAAAATCCGAGAAACAAGCTTTGACTATGTTTCAAACCGAAAGGTTTGAAAATAGTTTTAAGCTTTTCAAGGAATCGTGATGAATAGGGACTTGAATGGTTGACTTTGATCCGACTTCATCCTAGTCAACTGTTTTCCTATTGTATTTAGATTAGCATAAATTATTCTGAATAATGCTATCTAAATTTTTCCTGGATCATTTGGCTTTTGGTTTTTAAGGAGGCTTTGATCAATAGAGGTTCTCCATGGTTTAAGTTACGCTCCCAAGAGGGGATTTTAATCAATGGTTCCATGTTCGAGATTCCATTCAACCTTTACGCATTGTGATTGGGTTTCGGATAAGAAATATTATTTAAACATAAATCTCAAACCAATCAAAACATAATGTGGACTTTATGCAAATTTACAACTCAAAATAATTCTTGAATTTCTTTTCTGGTTTAAGAATGTTTAAAAACCAAAGTCTTTTTCTTTGTTATTCTGAATAAAAATCTTTCAAGAAGAGTTTTATCAAACTCAAAATCTTTTAAGACATTTATGACATTCTCTGATCAGAAGAGAGTCGGAGGAGAAGGTTCCTTCTTCCTTAGTTCTTGTTGTCTAGTGTAGATTGGATGAGGAATACTAGTAGTAATCAATGTAACGATAGATGTACTTTGGTATCCGAGGTGGAAAACCTCGCTGGCTTTGAAAAGGCAAGTTTATGAATCTGGACTTTTGAGAATTTCTTTCCAATATTGAAGCATGGAAATCAATCTTCATCGTTGCGAGAATCTAAGATGTCCTCAAGGATAATTGATTTTCCGTCAATGTTACATTGCAACTCATGGCAAATTGTTAGAAGTTGAGTGGCCCTTCAAGAATCCATTCTTTCAAGATTGATATCTTTCCATTGGATTGGTCCACATGTGTTTGCTTTAGACAAGTCGCAAGAGAAGAGTTTCATCTTTGATCGAATTTACGCCGCCAGATGAACGCCTTCATGATATTTTGAAAATCAACCAAGCATCCTCAACATATGGTAGTTGTGAGTTTTGATCAGGATCACGCTCAAAATATTTTGTCTTTAAGAATCTATGTTTGGATAGCTAAATGAAATGGGTCCTGAGACTAGATTCAATACTCGAGTAGAATCATCAAAGGAGATGAACCTCCATCCTCGAGGACAGAAGAATGTGTTTAACTTTAGTCAAGGGCTTTATTCCTACTTGGATTAAACCGATATGAATATAATTAAAATTCTTTTTCTTAAATTCTAAAGAATCTTCAAAATAAATGAATTGTCAAAATGGCCAAAGAGTGATTCTTTCGCCTCTTATGACAAAACCGCCTTAGAAAATCGAGTATTTAGATCTTAGAAATCTTTAAATCCCATTGTCAATCTGCTTTTCAACAAATTCCGACCACGTTTAAACACTAGTCTTCAAGAAGAGCTAGAGAGATTGGCCTAGTGAGCAAAGACTATGAGATGCAAAATTTTAAAAAGACTTCAAAATGTTCTAAATGGCAAAGTAAAATGTCTTAGGCAAGAGTTCCCATCACCAGAAACACGCCGGACTTACACCCAAATACTACCAAGCACCTTTTTACCGATTAGTCAATTTTAATCTTATCCAAATTTTAACACACACAAAATTTTAAACCATAAAACACTACTTCTTTGTTCGAGCACCAATAAGGACCAGTATGGTTTAAAGGAATGGTATTAAAAAAGAATTTGATAAATTTTTTGAATCATCTTAAACCAATTTTAAGGATTAAACCATTAATTTTAATGTCTTTATACAGCAAAGACTCCGAGATGCAAAATTTTAAAAAGACTTCAAAATGTTCTAAATGGTAAAAGTAAATGTCTTGGCTAAGAATGGTCAGCCTGTAAACACGCTGACTTTTAAATACTACCCAAGAAATTGATCATTCACCTACTTTCCACGATCGTGTATCGAGCCATGGTTCGAGTGGGGAGAGAGAAAATATTCGAGCGATGAAGTCCTTTGGGTCCCACCATCCCGTCCTTATTGGTATCGAGCTACTTGCTTTTCAAGTGAATGATCAAATTAATTTTGTTGTCAAATTTAATAACCAATTTTAAAAAGGAAATGACGTATACGATCGATGCGTAACTTAATCGCTGACCCAGATCCGACTTAGAATGATCAATAGTCCGCACAATCGGTTTCACCGATATACCTACAAAGGTTCCTTTACCGCCTTTAGATATTATTAATTCTTTATTTCAAGTGTGTGTGCACAAGGCGTAGAAAATACTAATCGAACCCGTAAATAGATTCGATTGAGAGAAGAGAATAACTCAAGGACGAGATCCTCTGCCTTGAAGATAAGAGAGTATAGATCCGATAAAGATTCTTAGATGCTTTAAAATAAATTTGTAAATTTAAACATACATGACTTTAAACTTTATTACCTTTTAAAGACATGAATTGAACTTACATGTAGACTTGAAATGAATCTTTAAAGAAATAAGCGAAAGAGTTTGAGAAATAATTTTAGAAGAGAAAATTTCCTCAAGTCTTCTGATTTCAAAGTCAGAGGATTAGAGGAGGAGAAAAGAACGAACGCCTCTTCAAACTCCTTTTTTTATACTTGAGAGGTCAAAGTCTTCAAAGTTGGTGGAGACATGGGGGTGGCCCACATGTCGGAGCATCTTTGACTTTTTGCTTTTAGTGATGAGTAGCCCTCTGAGCATACAAACAAAATGAAATTACAAAAATAACGATCACATAAAGACGGATCACGAATAAATAATGATCACCGATAACATGACGGATCACCGACATAATAATAAATAACGGATCACCGATATTAGACGGACCTAATTACAATAACCTTTAATGCTTTAGAGGAGGGAGGATCAAGCTATCTTCGTTGTCATCTCCAGGGATACGAATGGCTCTTCACACACGATCCGAGGAACCGCATGTAAGACTGATGATGGTGAGTCGCTCCATGACTTTAAAATATTCTTCGCCTGCACCGCCGGGACCGAGCTTTAGATTTCAAAGGAAAGTTCCCGAGCTTCGACATCTCTAATACCGGGTTCGATATGCAGAGGAGCCGCTTTGGACTACGGTAATGGATACTTTGAAGCCAAATGACCACCATTTTACTTTGGTTCTTCAAGGATGATGATTTCATGAAACCTGGTTCCACATCCATACCCATGGAAGAAGTTCGCAGAAAGATGGAGAAAACGCTTCATTCCGTAGGGCTTTTGAAAAGATTTAGACAAAGTAGAGGAGGATGTCCGTCGACCAAAATAATTCCACCATTGGAACCGCTTGAGCTTTGCCGGTTATTTTTGAATTGAAGAAGAATAACCATGAATGGGACTTTTGGATTTTGAATGAGAAACCAGCTGTAGCAGTAATCCCAATAAAGAAAGGCAATGGTTCATTTGATTTTAAAAATTTAATGCTTGGAGTAGTCATTCCACCGCTGGGCTCAAGACTTTGGATGGTCCGAATAGCAGCTCGAATGAGCATCAAGATAAAATGTTTGAATTTCCATCGAATTCCAAATGCTTTGATAGTAAGGTCGGTTTTGATAAATCCCATGGTTAAAACCATTGGGAAAAATCTTAGATTGCTTGAAATGGGTCAAGATGGTAAAACCCATCTTCCATAGATAAAATGTTTTGAAATAGGTTTTATCAAACCATTCAAGTTTTCTTTAAAGCTTTGTTTGTGAAAGGACAACTAGGATGAACTTTCACCGAAGAACTGTGAGAAGAAGTTTTGAAATGAAATGGATTGAATTCTTCTTCGAGAAATCTGACTTTGGGAAAAGCTTTGTAAGGCGAGCATAAGCTCAGAGAAATGGATTGCATCCATTCTTTGCCCCTGCATAGCTTTTTCATGAGCTTTCTACCATATCAATCCAAGATGATGTGATTGAAGAGCAATTTTCAGGAGAGGATGCTTAGAGGTGTCTGGGACACGTCTGAGATCCCTTTCCTGTCTCTTTCTGGCATTATCTGTTTTAAGAAATTCGTTAGAAAATCAGAGAATTTGTATCTCCTTTAATAAACTCAATATCAAATCAAAGACACTTAAATGGCTTGCCAACGGCAAAAATTTGTTTTGATGCAACGAACATCTTTTCTAAAACATGTTTTTGCAATCAATCAAGTAAAATCTTTGATTTAGTAAGTCGCTGAAATTTGGAAATGCATAAAACAATGGATAAAATCTCTTTAATGGTAGAATAATTTTTCCATTCATTCCAATGAAAACATAAACTCCGTTTTATTATTATCCAATTGCTTTAATATCCCACCATATCCAAATCGATGCATCGGTTTCAACAATTTGTGTAATTGATTAAAGAAATCAAGACGAATGTCTTTAACCATATTCTTTATCTCCAATAGTATCTTCATGCAATGGGCTTCTTTAACCTATCATGCAATGGTTTTGCTATCCTAATGGCAAGAGACGTAAATCAAGAACATAATTTAAGCTTCCCAAAAATCTGCAAATTGGGTTTTATCAAGGATTTTATCGAAACTTGTCAAGAAAAAGATCTTTCATAGAATGATGGTTCCTTTTGAAATGTAATGACCAAGAAACGATCTTTGTTTGAAATAAAGAAATCTTTGTACTAGAAATAAAAGACCTTTTCTAGTTGTAAAAAAAAGTCTTTAAATGTTTAAGATGTTGATCTATTGATTGAGAAAATCAATACATCATCAATGTAAACAATACATCTGAAAGGGATTATAAATGTCATTAATCCTTTGAAATTAAGGTATTCTTTAAACCAGGCACATCACCCATTCATAACCGCCAAATGGAACAAGAAAAGCAGCTTTATAACGGTCATTGGATGAATTTAATTCCAAAATCCGATTTCATGTCAAATTCGAAAATACGAATGTTTTAAGCAAAACTTTTAGTATTGGTACCTAATCCATTTTAAAGCTTTATTAAGGGGTTTGTTATGACAGTCTTGGTGTTCTCTTCTATTTCAATTTTGTTGACATAGAAGCAAGACCAAGGAGATCTAGATTTAGTAATCAAACCTTTGTTTTCTAAATCTTTAATCTCATTTCTAATGTTGTTCCAATTCAACATTCATTTGAATTCGGCTTTAGAGTATTTGTCTTTCATCAAAAGAAGGCTATAAGGCAAATCTACCAAGTGTTGTTTTCTTTTCCAAAAGCAGCTTAAATCGACAAATTTCTTTTGATTTGAGTTTCAAAATCGAAATTTTCGTAAGAAATCATCTTCAAATGACTTTCTATTCTTGTAAACTAATTCTTTTAAAATGACTAAATTAGTTTGTTTGGTTTTAAGAAGAACATTAATTTCATTCTGTAAATGTAATGTTTTAACAATATTTAAATCTCTAGTTTTAGGTTTTTCAATAAAAGGAAAAATTAAAATTTTTCTTTTGCTTGAAAAGAGATATTATCATAATTTACAAGATAAGGGTTATAAGATTTATAAACGGAGTTCCCAAAATAATGATATGGCTAATATCATTTGTTAAAACAAAAGAGGTTTTGATTTTAAATCCATTATTAAGAATGACGATCAACTTTTGCATTAACTTTTAATTTTGAATTCAGAAAGCCTTCTTTAGTTTCTGATGTTGGGATAACATTCAGATTCAACCAAAGAAGTTGTCAAATAAGGCAATGGCCAATTTCAAATTCTTGAAAAGACAAAGTGACTTTAATCAAGTATTTTCATGGTGATTTGTTTTAAAACACAGAAAATCATCGACTCAATGTTATTAAGATCTTCACCATCGTAATTTGAATTATTAATTACCTTGTAATTGATTTTGTAAAAAGTCGAATGGTTTCTAATCCTTTTCCGCTTTTAAATCTCGATCTCAATTTTAATGTCTTTAATCTCCTTCGAGATCTTGAACATGGTTGTTTTCGATTTCTTGTCCAAGATTTCAAAAGATCAGATATTCTAGCTTTTAAGTCTCAGGTTTATCAAAAGTCTTTAAAAGTTTATCAAGATATTCTTTTTGAAGAGTAGGATCAGAAATATGTTTAACAAGTTCAAGCAAAGTTTCTTGATCCCTAGTTAAAACATTGATTTTCTTTAAATATGATTCTGAATCAGAATCATCAACATGAAAAAGTATCGAATCAAAATTATTTAATTCATCGACACTGTAAAGGATCACTGTCTCCGGTTAAGGAGAAATTTGAATCTGAGTCAGAGGACTCAATGAGCAGAGGAGAGATTTTAGAGAGAGTTTCTTCATCGAGACCAAGCTCGTGAAGTTTTTTATTGACTCTGCAAAATCTCGCAGTATGACCTTTTTGGTGGCACTTATAACAAGTGGCTTCTTTGAAATTGAAAGGGGTTCTTTGTTTGGCTTTGTAATCTTTCTTTTTAGAGAAATTGGGCCTTATAAGGCCTTGAAGGTTTCTTATAAGCGTTCTCTCGATTTGGATTTCTTATAAGGTTTTGACTTGTAATGTTTCTTGTAAGGTTTGAGAACACTTACCATTCTGATCTTTGGAAGTGGAGACTTTAAGCAGGTCGAGTTAAACTGTTTACAAAAGCTGCCTAGTTCATGCTTAGACTGTCTAAGCTCCCATTTCAGGCGTTTTTGTAATTTCAAGTCTTGGCAAATCTTTAGACCTTCCTTGTTGACGAAACTAACTAATTCACCATAGGTGAGGTCGTCATAAGGAATACGATTGTCATGAAGGGCTTTAATAGAGTTTAACTTTTTCTCTAAGAGAGTAGGTAAACCGTAATTTTTCTTTCAGTTGTATGGTTTGCATCGTCTCTTAAGAAAAGTCAGTGAAGAAAGTGGCTTTGTAGCTTTGGAAATCACTAAGTTTCTACATCTCGAGTTATGTAGTAACTCAGCATTTTTGTCTCTATGGAGAGAAGGATCACCTATGTAATGAAGTGATATGGTGATGATCAAGGTGGCAACAGCATCCTGAATAGGGCTGTTTATTTCATCAAGAATGGGTATACCATCCTCGTCAGTTTGGATTGAATTTAGGATTTCTATTTGTTCTTTGTTTGGTGAAGATGATCATGACCTTTAAGTTGACCGGTGAAACAGCGAAATTTACGCAATGGCCTTGTCGAAGTTCACGATTGGGTTTATAGGCATTGGGCGCCATGGTCATCTGTTTGAACCTAAAATATTGTACTCGGACATACCATGATATTCCCTCATGGGCGAAGATGCATTAAGCAAAGATTGGTTTAAGGCCTGGGTCTAATATCATGGCTAGATCTGGTGGAGTTTTGATGTTTGGTCTTAATTCCCAATGGACACGATTGACTTTAGGAGTAGGATCTTCTTGGAATGTACATATCGAGGAGGCTATAGAAGATGATTGATCTGATTTATTTCTGAACTCTACTAGTTTGGGGAGTATCGGGAGCGATTTGTACTTTAGAAGCGAGAAGAAGAAGATGCTTATTTTGTTAAGTTGTTCTTTAATGGCTGCGGTAAAATCGATTTAGAATCTTGAACAAGCTTTTGACTATGTTTGAAACACGGAAAGGTTTGAAAATAGGTTCTTTAAGCTTTTCAAGGAATCGAACCTGATGAATCGGAAGGGACTTGAATGGTTGACTTTTGGATCGACTCTCTATCTGGTCTGTTTTCCTATTGTATTTAGATTAGCATTGCAGAAATTATTACATTGAATAATGCTATCTAAATTTTCTCTGGATCATTTGGCTTTTGGTTTTATAAGGAGGCTTTGATCTGAATAGGAGGTTCTCCATGGTTTATAGTTCACGCTCTGAGGGGATGCTTTCGAGAATCAATGGTTCCATCGATTATAGATTCCATTCGGTGACCTTTACGCATTGTGATTGGTTGTTTCTTTGAAAGGATAAGAAATATTATTATCAGAAACATAAATCTCAAACCAATCAAAAAACATAATGTGGACTTTATGCAAATTTACAAACTCAAAATAATTCTCTTGAATTTCTTTCTTTGGTTTAAGAAATGTTTAAAAAACCAAAGTCTTTTTTCTTTGTTATTCTGTGAATAAAAATCTTTATGAAGAAGAGTTTATCAAACTCAAAATCTTTTGAAGGACATTTATGACATTACTGTGACCATGAGAGAAGGTTGGAGAAATCGGGAGGAGAAGGTTCCTTCTTGCGCTGCTTTAGTTCTTGTTGTCTACTAGTGTAGATTGGATGAGGAATACTAGTAGTGTAATCAGCAGGCGATATAGATGTACTTGGTATATAGAATTAGGAAAACCTCGGTTTAGCTGAAAAGGCAAGTTTATATTGACCGAAGGACTTTTGAAATTTCTTTTCCAATATTGAAGTCTCTTTGGAAATTGAATCTCTGTCGAGAAGTTGGAGAATCTGAAGATGTAGATCTCTACAAGGATAATTTGACTTTTAAAATCAAATGCGAATCTTGAGTTACGTTTGCAAGCTACGTATTTGGCTCAGAGTGTTTAGGAATTCTTGGTTGAGTGGCTCAGCCCGAAGAATCCATTCTTACGGAAGATTGATATCTTTCCATTGGATTGAATGTCTAGGTAATGATGTTTGCTTTAGACAAGTCGGTCTTGCAAGAAGAGTTTCATCTCTTTTGGTGGAATTTATCTTTGCGTGTTAATTATTTGAGACCGTAACTTTGTATGATATTTTGAAAATCAAAGCGGATAGAACGAGATCAACTTCCCCAACATATGGTAGTTGTGAGTTTTTTGATCAGCAGGATCATGCTTTCAAAATATTTTTGTCTTTAAGAAAGCTGTTATGTTTGGATGTGATCCAAATGAAATGGGTCCTTCTAGGAGACTAGATTGATACTCTTGAGTGAGAATCATGAGGAGATGAACCTCCGTCCACGGACAGACAGAGAATAGACGTGTTTAATCCTTCTTTAGTCAAGGGCTTTATTCCTACTTGGATTAAGCCGATATGAATATAATTAAAATTCTTTTTTCTTAAATTCTTTAAAGAATCTTCAGAAAATAAATGAATTATACACGATAAATGGCTTTGAAGAGTGATATCTGCTTTTTCTTGATCTTTATGACAAAATCGGTCTTTAGAAAAATCGAGTTTTCTATTGTAGCAAATCTTATCTTTAGAAATCTTTGGTAAATCCCAGTTGTCAATTGCTTTATCAAAATTTTCAACAATGAGATTAACCTTACGAATTCGGCTACGTTCTTTGAAACACAGTGGCTTTTCTCGGAAGAGAGCTGAAAGATTGTCTCTACAGCGAGACTGCGTGAGATCACAATTTTAAAAAGACTTGAAATGTTCTAAATGGCAAGTAAAATGTCTTAGGCTAAGAAGTTGGTCTTCGCCACAGCAAACACGTCGGGACTTACACCCAAATACTACCCAAGCACCCGAAGGCAACCCTACCGATTAGTCAATTTTTAATCTTATCCAATTTTAACACTGAAATCTTTAAACCGTAAAACACTACTTAAAACTGCAGCTCGTGCGATACAACGGGATAAGCGAGTAGGTGTCAAATTAAAGGTCATTCAACATAACCAATTATTTCTCGAAATGGGTAAAATTAAGTGGCGATTTACGTATTCTTTATATCGATGACTTAAATGCATAGCTGGACAGGATCGACTTAGGATTTTCTCACGACGGATGTAGTAACGCACACTTGCCAGATAGTGCAAAATTAATAATGTCTAAGGCAAAGACTAGATGTGGTATATAATAAACTTGGGTTTGGACTATTGATAATCTAAATCGAGATCACGGGTCCGGCGATTGCATTAGGTCACGGTAATACAGCAGCCACGTACCGTTTCCACTTTTAAAAGTTGGTTATTGAAATTTGACAACAAAAATTAATTTGATCATTCACTTTCCCGATCCGGCCCAAAAGTCTTAACAGCTTTTGGTAGAGCGATAGTGGTAAAGGCACTGTGTGGGGGAAAGAGCAGGGGTTAAATATTGGGGAGGGTAGGGGCTAAGAATCTGATAAGTGCGTGTATGGATGGTGGGTCGGCGACTTGCGGGGGATGTGGAGAACTCATGTGTTCAAGTAGGTGAATGATCGTTAATTCTTTGTTTGTCAAATTCAGTTAATGACAATTGATTTTAAAAAGGCATGAAGTAGTGCATTGGCGTTGTATTACGGATCGATCTGAACTTAACGATCTGCTTCAGTCTCGGCCAGTGTTTGACAAACGGCGATAGAGAATCGGGTTTCGGCTGGATATCACTCTGATGTCTCCTTTCTCTCGGCAGTGAGATATTTTAATTCTTTATTTGATGGCTGTGTGCACACAAGCCCGAGATTTAAAATTATAATATTGGAACCGAAATAGTGGCGGATTGAAGCTGGCAGGTAAGAAGAAATCGCAGTTATGATCCGGTCGGGTTGCTTAGAAGATCAGTAGCGATTGTGAGATCTGGATAAAGATCGTTGCTGAATCCTTTTCAAAATAAATTGCAGAAATTTTATACATGACTTTAAACTTTACGAAGATCCCGGTCTTTAAATAAAGACATGAATTGAACTTTTTATCAGACTTGAAATTGAATGTGTTAAGAAATAGTACGAGGATAAGAGTTTAAGAAATAATTTTTAGAAGGCGGGAAAATTTCCTCGAGAAGTGTTCTTTGATTTCTCGAGTTGAGGAAAAGGATTAGAGGAGAGGAGAAAAGAGCAACTGCCTCTTGAGACTCCTTTACTTTTGCCTATATAGACTTGAGAACTGCATAGAAGTCTTGAAAGTTGGTGGAGACATTATGGGGGTGGCCCCGTAGCCGGCTCTTTTGACTGTTGCTTTTGCTTTAGTGATGAGTATCGATGTTCCAGACGTACAAACGTGAGTTACAAAAAATAACGGATCAGATAATAAAAGGCGGATCACGGAATTTTGATAATAAATAACGGATCACCGTGCGATGAGCGGATCACCGATTACAATAATAAATAACGGATCAAATATCTGAGCGGATCACAGATTACAATAACCTTTAATGCTTTAGAGGAGGGAGGATTAGAATCAGTCATCTTCGTTGTCATCTCCGAGGGATATGAATAGCTCTTGTTTGTCATCGTGATCGAGGAACCTCGAAGACTACGATCTTGAGAATTGACTTTAAAAAGATTTATGATGCTTTAGAATTTCTTGAAAAAAATTTGCAAAGTTCATGTGTAAAGGTTCGAATGGTGGAATTATTTTGGTCAGCGGAAGGATTAAACATCTCTTTGAGGTTATGCACCGTCTTTTGGCGAGTTGCTCTGAGGAATACAGAAGCGATTCTCTCGATGATGATGTTTCTGAATTTCGAACCTTGTACCCTGTGGGTATGGATGTGGAAGTTAGGTGCATGCCGAAGTCGAAAATTCGTTCTCATGAAAAATGCATCAAGTATAAATGGTGGAAAAGATTTGGAAGCAGTATCGGGTCATACGGGTACTGTCGGCTATCCGAACGGTATTAGAATGTCAAGCTCGGGGAACTTTCCAATTCGTCGAACATGCAAGAACTAATCAGCGTTGATAAAAAGCTTGGCATCCTGAATGAAAGAATCTTCTTGCCGAGCTGTGGTCGTAATATTTTCATAGGATGAAAGTTTGCTTAACCCATGTGGTAAGAATCCTTATCGCGGAAATGGATATGAAAGAACCTTATAACCGATACCTGGAGTCGAATTTTCTGAAATTTCATTTTAGAGGTCAAGAAACAAGAAATTAAATCGGCTGAGAAGAGCGATCTTCTCAAAAGATTTACAGATTCTCTGAAACGATTACTTTCGATGATTGATAAATTCCAAAGGCTCGGTTTTGAAGCCCTTGGATAAAATTCACCAACATCCGCTTGAATAAGCCGAGTCGATTAAAACTCAAGGAAATCTCCACCTCGAATGGTGGTACATCTGTCGGAAATGTTTTAGAAACTCATTGGGCATCTCTGGGGCTGAGTAGCAATGGAGAAGCGGCAGAAGGGTTAATTTAAAACTTCTCTGACCATGATCGGAGAATATGAATTAAATAATTTTTGATTACGATACTTTGATAAAACTATTCTTGTAAAATGATTATTCACGAATAGGAAGAAAAATCGATGTTTAATTTAAAACATTGTAACCGAAAGAAATTCGAGAACAATTTGAGGATCCTCTTTCTTGAAAAAAGTATCTTGATATGTTTTGATTGGTTTTGAGATTATGTTTTGATTAAACATATTTACGATCTACTCTTGAAAAGAATATCTTGATAAACTTTTAAAGACTTTTGATAAACTGAGACTTACAAAGCTATAACCATTAAAAAGAATGCCTATGATCTCACGAAATCTTGGACAAGAAGAAATCGAAAACAACCCCTAATGTTCAAGATCTCAAAGGAGATTAAAGACATTAAAATTGAGATCAGAGATTTAAAAGAAAAGCAGAAAAAGGAATCTGAAACCATTCAGCTTTTACTACAAAATCAATTACAAGGTAATTCTGATAATAATTCAAATTCTGATGGTGAAGATCTTAATAACATTGAGTCTATACCTGATGATTTTCTATGTTTTTTAAAACAAATCACCATAAGAAAATACTTGATTAAAGTCACTTTGTCTTTTCTAAAGAATTTGAAATTTGACGCCATGCCTTATTTTGACACTTGTGCTGATTTGAATTGCATCAAAGAAGATGTTATCCCAAAACATCTGCATCAGAAAACTAAAGAAAGGCTTTCTGCCGCATCCTACAATTCAAAATTAAAAGTTAATGCTAAAGTTGATGCGTCTGTTCTTAATAATGGATTTAAAATCAAAACCTCTTTTGTTTTAACAAATGATATTATATCATTATTTTGGGAACTCCGTTTATAAATCTTATAACCCCTTATCTTGTAAATTATGATAATATCTCTTTCAAGCAAAAGAAAAATTTTAATTTTCCTTTTATTGAAAAACCTAAAACTAGAGATTTAAATATTGTTAAAAGCATTACATTTGCACCGAATGAAATTAATGTTCTTCTTAAAACCAAACAAACTAATTTAGTCATTTGCAAAAGAATTGAGTTTTACAAGAATAGAAAGTCATTTGAAAGATGATTTTCTGACAAAGAAAATTTCGATTTTTAAACTCAAATCAAAAAAGAAATTTGTTCTGATTTACCAACTGCCTTTTGTAAAAGAAAACAACACTTGGTAGATTTGCCTTATGAGCCTTCTTTTGATGAAAGACAAATACCTACTAAGCCCATGATTCAAATGAATGTTGAATTGGAACAACGATTGTAGAAATGAGATTAAAGATTTAGAAAACAAAGGTTTGATTACTAAATCTAGATCTCCTTGGTCTTGTGCGCTTTACATGTCAACAAAATTACGAAATAGAAGAGGAACACGAACTTATCATAAACTACAAACCCCTTAATAAAGCTTTAAAATGGATTAGGTACCCAATACACAATAAAAAGTTGCTTGAAAACTCCATTCTTCATTCGTATTTTCGAAATTTGACATGAAATCGATTTTAGCAAATTCAAATTCATCGAATAATAGTTATAAAAGCGCTTTTCTTGTTCCATTTGGCGGTATGAATAGACGATAATGCCTTTTGGTTTAAAGAATGCACGCCCGAATTTCAAGGATTATGAATGACATTTATAATCCCTTTCCGAATCTGTATTGTTTACATTGATGATGTATTGATTTTTCTCAATCGATAGATCAACATCTTAAACATTTAAAGACTTTTATTTTACAACTAGAAATTTGGTCTTGCTATTTCTAGTACAAAGATTTCTTTATTTCAAACAAAGATCGGTTTCTTGGTCATTACATTTCAAAAGGAACCATCATTCCTATTGAAAGATCTTTTGCCTTTACTGACAAGTTTCCTGATAAAATCCTTGATAAAACCCAATTGCAAAGATTTTTGGGAAGCTTAAATTATGTTCTTGATTTCTGTCCTAATGCCATTAGGATAGCAAAACCATTGCATGATAGGTTAAAAAAGAAGCCCATTGCATGGTCAGAAGAGCATACTAAAATTGTTAGACAGATAAAGAATATGGTTAAAGACATTCCGTGCTTATTTCTTGCTAATCCTGCATTACACCAAAATTGTTGAAGCCGATGCATCGGTTTAGGATATGGTGGGATATTAAAGCAATTGGATAATAATAAAGAACAGGTAGTCCAGTATGTTTCTGCTCATTGGAATGAATGTCAGAAAAATTATTCTACCATTAAAAAAGAGATTTTATCCATTGTTTTATGCATTTCCAAATTTCAAAGCGACTTACTAAATCAAAGATTTTTACTAAGAATTGATTGCAAAGCTGCAAAACATGTTTTAGAAAAAGATGTTCAAAACATTGCATCAAAACAAATTTTTGCACGTTGGCAAGCCATTTAAGTGTCTTTGATTTCGATATTGAGTTTATTAAAGGAGATACAAATTCTCTCCTTGATTTTCTAACGAGAATTTCTTGAAACAGATAATGCCACCCAGAAAAGAGACAAAGGAAAGGGATCCTCAAAGACCACATGTCCAGACACCTCACAAAGCATCCTCTCCTCCTAAAGAAAAATTGCTCTCTTCAGCAATCACATCTGCAAAGCCTATCAAATCTTGGATTGATATGGTAGAAGAACAGGAAGCTCATGAAGCTCGATCTAAAGCCCTTTCCTCCCAGGAACAGGTAAAAGAATGGATGCAATCCATTTCTAAATCTCCTGAGCTTATGCTCGCCTTACAAAGCTTTTCCCAAAGTCAGATTTCTCCAAAAGAAGAAATTCAAAAAGAAAAATCCATTTCTAAAGAAATTTCAAAAACTTCTTCTCAAAACATAGTTCTTTCTGGTGAAAGTTCATCCTCCCAGATTGTCCTTTCACAAACAAAGCTTTTAAAGAAAACTTCGGAATGGTTTGATAAAACCTATTTCCAAAACATTTTATCTATGGAAGATGGGTTTTACCATACTGACCCATTTCAAACAATCTTTAAGATTTTCCCAAAGTGGTTTTGAACCATGGGATTTATCAAAACGACCTTCTTATCAAAGCATTTTGGAATTCGCGAGAATCTGTGAAATTGAACATTTTATCTCGGTGATGCTCGTTACGAGCACTGCCTATTCTCTGACAACCATCACAAAGTCTTGAGCCCAAAGCGATTGGAATGACCTACTCCATGGACTAAAAGCCTTCCATTAAATTTTCAAAATCAAATGAACCATTGCCTTTCTTTCACCTATTGGGATTACCAGCGGGCACAGTTCATTCAAAATCCAAAAAAGTCCCATTCATGGTTATTATTCTTCAATTCAAAAATAAACGTGCAAAAGCTTACCAAAGCTGGTTCCAACAATGGTGGAATTATTTTGGTCAAGCGGACATCCTCACTCTAGCATACGGTTGTCTAAATCTTTTCAAAGCCCATTATACCCCTGAGAATCGAAAGCGTTTTCTCCATTTCTGCATTTACTGTCTGAACTTCTTCCTACCATGGGTATGGATGTGGAACATAGGTTTCATACCGAAATCACTCATCCTTGAAGAACGCTTTAAAGTAAAATGGTGGTCAAAATTTGGCCGAACATTCAAAGCTATCCATTACCATAGTCAGCGGCTATCCTCCATATCGAAACCCCAGATTATTAGAGATGTCAAAGCTCGAGAACTTTCCTTTCCCAATCTAAAAGCTCGATCCGCTTTTGGCGGTGCAAGGCGAAGAAGAATATTTTAAAGTCATGGAGCGACTCGCATATGGTCGAGTCTTACATGTGGGTTCCTCGGTCATGTGCGGTGAAGAGCCATTCATATCCCTCGGAGATGACAACGAAGATGACTGCTTCGGAATCCTCCCTCCTCTAAAGCATTAAAGGTTATTGTAATCGGTGATCCGTCTATGATATCGGTGATCCGTTATTTATTATTGTAATCGGTGATCCGTCTATGTTATCGGTGATCCGTTATTTATTATTGTAATCGGTGATCCGTCTTTATTATCGGTGATCCGTTATTTTTTGTAATTTCATTTTGTTTGTATGCTCCGACATGTGGGGCTACTCATCACTAAAGCAAAAGCAAAAGTCAAAAGATGCTCCGACATGTGGGGCCACCCCCATAATGTCTCCACCAACTTTGAAGACTTTGCAAGCCTCTCAAGTCTATATAAAGAAGCAAAGGAGTTTGAAGAGGCAGTTCGTTCTTTTCTCCTCTCCTCTAATCCTCTCAACTTTGAGAAATCAAAGAAGACTTCGAGGAAAATTTTCACATCTTACAAATTATTTCTCAAACTCTTTCTGTACTATTTCTTTAAAGCATTCAATTTCAAGTCTACATGTAAGTTCAATTCATGTCTTTATTTAAAGACTGTAATAAAGTTTAAAGTCATGTATGTTTAAATTTCTGCAAATTTATTTTAAAGCATCTAGCAGACTGATCTTTATCAGATCTGCCATACAACTTACTTATCTTACAAGGCAAAGAGGCCAGGATCTCATCGTCGAGTCGTATTTCTCTTCTTCTCCAATCGAATACTATTTACGGGTTCCGGTTAGTATTTTCTCACGAGCCTTGTGGTGCACACTTGCCACAAATAAAGAATTAATAATATCTAAAGGCGGTAAAGGAACCTTTGTGGGTATATCGGTGGAAACCGATTGTCGGACTATTGATGCATTACTAAGTCAGATCTGGGTCCAAAGGCAGATTAAGTTCTGCATCGATCTGGTAATACAACGCCACGTACCATTTCCCTTTTTAAAATTGGTTATTAAAATTTGACAACAAAGAATTAATTTGATCATTCACCTACTTTCCACGATCCCGGTCCTTATTGGTATCGAGCGAGGAAGTAGTGTTTTATGGTTTAAAGAGTTTGTGTGTGTGTTAAAAATTGGATAAGATTAAAAATTGACTAATCGGTAAATGGTTGCCTTGGTGCTTGGGTAGTATTTGGGTGTAAGTCGAGCGTGTTCTGAGCGATGATAAGACCACTTTGCCATTTAGAACATTTTGAAGTCTTTTTAAAATTTTTGCATCTCTCATGGAGTCTTTGCTCTGGAGAGCACAAGCATTCTCTAGCTCATCTTCCGAGAAGACGAGTGTTTCATATAACGTAGGGAATTCAGAAGAATTCATTGTTGAAAATTTTGATCAAGCAATTGACAATTGGGATTTACCCAAGATTTCTAAAGATAAGATTTACAATATGAAAAAACTCGATTTTCTAAAGACTGATTTTGTCATAAAGACTGAAGAAAGAGATATCACTCTTTCAAAGCCATTTCAGACAATTCATTTATTTTCTGAAGATTCTTTAAAGAATTTAAGAAAAAAGAATTTTAATTATATTCATATCGGTTTAATCCAAGTAGGAATAAAGCCCTTGACTAAAGAAGGATTAAACACTTCTATTCTTGCTGTCCTCAGGGATGGGAGGTTCATCTCCTTTGATGATTCTCTACTCAGTAGTATTGAATCTAGTCTCTGTAAAGGACCCATTTCATTTGACTGCTATCCAAACATAACAGTTTCTCTTAAAGACAAAAATATTTTGGAAAGCATGATCCTACAGATCAAAACTCACAACTACCATATGTTAGAAGGATCTGTTCCGGTCGCCTTGATTTTCAAAATATCATACAAAGCTATGGTCTCAGCGTTCAATACGCAGCATAAATTCCAGTCAAAAAGAGATGAAACTCTTCTCTTGCAGACTGACTTGTCTAAAGCAAACCTTTGTCATACTAGACGATCCAATGGAAGATATCAATCTTCGGAAGAATGGATTCTTGAAGAGCCACTCAATGGTAATTCTAAACAATTTGAGCCAAATCTGAGTTGCAAAATGTAACTTTCGATTGACGGAAAAAGTCAAATTATCCTTTAGGAGATCTACATCTTAGATTCTCCATGACTTCGATAGAGATTCAATTTCGATCTTGATATTGGAAAAGAAATTCTCAAAAGTCCCTTGATCATAAACTTGCCTTTTCAAAGCCAACCGAGGTTTTCCACCTCAGATATACCAAGTACATCTATACGTTCTGTTGATTACACTACTAGTATTCCTCATCCAATCTACACTAGTAGACAACAAGAACTAAAGCAGGAAGAGAAGGAACATACCTCGACTTCTCCGACCTTCTGCGGTCCACGAGAGAATGTCATAATGTCCTTCAAAAAGATTTTGAGTTTGATAAAACTCTTCTTCATAAAGATTTTTATTCACAGAATAACAAAGAAAAAAGACTTTGGTTTTTTAAACATTTCTTAAACCAAAGAAAAGAAATTCAAGAGAATTATTTTGAGTTTGTAAATTTGCATAAAGTCCACATTATGTTTTTTGATTGGTTTGAGATTTATGTTTCTGATAATAATATTTCTTATCCTTTCGAAAAGCAAATCCAATCACAATGCGTAAAAGGTCCTTTGAATGGAATCTATCGAGACAGATGGAACCATTGATTACGAGCATCCACTCTTGGGGCGTAACCATAAACCATGGAGAACCTCACCATTCGGATCAAAGCCTCTATAAAAAAACCAAAAGCCAAATGATCAGGAGAAAATTTAGATAGCATTATTCAGCAGAATAATTTACGCAATGCTAATCTAAATACAATAGGAAAACAGTTGACTAGGATGAAATTGATCAAAGTCAACCATTCAAGTCCACGATTCATCAAATCGATTCCTTGAAAAGCTTAAAGAACTGTTTTCAAACCTTTCCGGGTTTCGAAACATAGTCAAAAGCTTGTTCAAGATTCTAAATCGGATTTTACGAGCCATTAAAGAACAACAACAAAATAGAAGCATCTTCTTCTGTACAAAAGTACAAATTGCTCACGATACTCCCAGACTAGTAGAGTTAGGAAATAAATCGAGGATCGATCATCTTACATAGCCTCCTCGGATATAGAAGCATTCGAAGATCCTACTCACAAAGTCAATCGTGTCCGTTGGGAATTAGCACTCCCAAACATCAAAACTCCACGGATCTAGCCATAGATAATAGACTGGTGCCTTAAACCAATCTCGGTTTAATGCATCTTGATCTATGAGTGGAATATTGATGGTATGTCCGTACAATATTTTGGGTTTGTTGACGGATGACCATGGCGTGATGCCTATAAAACCCGATCGGGAACTTGACAAGGCCGTTGCAGAAATTCTTGTTGCGGTTTCAGCTTGGTCAACAAAGGTTGGTGGGATCATCTTACCAGCAATGACAAATAGAAATCTAAATTCAATCAGTAGCGAGGATGGTATACCCGTTCTTGATGAAATAAACGACCACGGATCTTTGTTGCCACGCGATCATCACCGTATCCGCCCGTTTCATGGTGATCCTTACCGCTTAGAGACAAAAATCTTTGAGTTACTACATAACTTGAGATGTGAAAACTTAGTGATTTCCAAAGCTACAAAGCCACTTTCTTCACTCGACTTTTCTTGAGATGATGCAAACCATCTGACTTGGAAAGAAAAATTCCTTCTTTGGTTTACTACTCTCTTGGGAAAAAGTTAGAAACTCTATTAAAGCCCTTCATGACAATCGTATTCCTTATGACCTCACCTATGGTGAATTAGTTAGTTTCGTCAACAAGGAAGGTCTAAAGATTTGCCAAGACTTGAAATTACAAAAACGCCTGAAATGGGAGCTTAGACAGTCTGGCATGAACTAGGCGACTTTGTAAGCAGTTTAACTATGACCGTTTAAAGTCTCCTTCCAAAGGCGTAATGGTAAGTGTTCTCAGAAACCTTACAAGAAACATTACAAGTCGAAACCTTATAAGAAATCCGAATCGATTTTAGAGCGGCTTTTATAAAGAAACCTTGAGGCGCATAAAGGATTCTCTAAAGAAAGATTACAAAGCCAAACAAAGAACCCTTTCAATTTCAGAAGCCCTTGTTATAAGTGCCACCAAAAAGGTCATACTGCGAGATTTTCCAGAGTCAAGAAAAAACTTCACTAGCTTGGTCTCGATGAAGAAACTCTCTCTAAAATCTCTCCTCTGCTCATTTAGTCCTCTGACACAGAGACAAATTTCTCCTTAACAGGAGACAGTGATCCTATACAGGTTGATGAATTAAATAATTTTGATTACGATGCTTCTTTTCAGCGGTGATGATTACGATTGAATCGTATTTAAAGAAAATCAATGTTTTAACTAGGGATCGAAACTTTGCTTGAACTTGTTAAACATATTTCGATCTACTCTTGAAAAGAATATCTTGATAAACTTTTAAAGACTTTTGATAAACACGAGACTTCAAAGCTATAACCATTAAAAGAATGCCTATGATCTCACGAAATCTTGGACAAGAAGAAATCCAAGAAAACAACCACAATGTTCAAGATCTCGAAGGAGATTAAAGACATTAAAATTGAGATCGAGATTTAAAGCGAGAAAAAGGATTACGAAACCATTGACTTTTACTACAAAATCAATTACAAGGTAATTCGATAATAATTCAAATTCTGATGGTGAAGATCTTAATAACATTGAGTCTATACCTGATGATTTTCTATGTGTTTTAAAACAAATCACCATAAGAAAATACTTGATTAAAGTCACTTTGTCTTTTTCTAAAGAATTTGAAATTGACGCCATTGCCTTATTTGACAGTCTGGATTTGAATTGCATCGAAGATGTTATCCCAAAACATCTGCGGAAAACTAAAGAAAGGCTTTACGCAACAATTCAAAATTAAAGTTAATGCAAAAGTTGATCTAATAATGGTTTAAAATCAAAACCTCTTTTGTTTTAACAAATGATATTAACCATATCATTATTTTGGGAACTCCGTTTATAAATCTTATAACCCCTTATCAGTAAATTATGATAATATCTCTTTGAAGCAAAAGAAAAAATTTTAATTTTTCCTTTTATTGAAAAACCTAAAACTAGAGATTTAAATATTGTTAAAACATTACATTTTACGAGAATGAAATTAATGTTCTTCTTAAAACCAAACAAACTAATTTAGTACATTTGCAAAAGAATTGAGTTTACAAGAATGAAAGTCATTTGAAGATGATTTCTTACAAAAGAAAATTTCTGATTTTGAAACTCAAATCAAAAAAGAAATTTGTGCTGATTTACCAACTGCTTTTTGGAAAAGAAAACAACACTTGGTAGATTTGCCTTATGAGCCTTCTTTTGATGAAAGACAAATACCTACTAAAGCCCGCCCAATTCAAATGAATGTTGAATTGGAACAACATTGTAGAAATGAGATTAAAGATTTAGAAAACAAAGGTTTGATTACTAAATCTAGATCTCCTTGGTTCAGTGCCGCTTTCTATGTCAACAAAATTCAAATAGAAAGAGGAACACCAAGACTTGTCATAAACTACAAACCCTTAATAAAGCTTTAAAACGGATTAGTACCCAATACCTAATAAAAGGATTTGCTTCAAAAACTCCATTCTTCATTCATATTTTCGAAATTTGACATGAAATCAGGATTTTGGCAAATTCAAATTCATCCAAATGACCGTTATAAAACTGCTTTTACTGTTCCATTTGGCCAGTATGAATGGACAGTAATGCCTTTTGGTTTAAAGAATGCACCTTCAGAATTTCAAAGGATTATGAATGACATTTATAATCCCCTTTCCGAATTCTGTATTGTTTACATTGATGATGTATTGATTTTTTCTCAATCAATAGATCAACATCTTAAACATTTAAAGACTTTTTATTTTACAACTAGAAAGGCTGGTCTTGCTATTTCTAGTACAAAGATTTCTTTATTTCAAACAAAGATCAGGTTTCTTGGTCATTACATTTCAAAAGGAACCATCATTCCTATTGAAAGATCTTTTGCCTTTACTGACAAGTTTCCTGATAAAATCCTTGATAAAACCCAATTGCAAAGATTTTTGGGAAGCTTAAATTATGTTCTTGATTTCTGTCCTAATGCCATTAGGATAGCAAAACCATTGCATGATAGGTTAAAAAAGAAGCCCATTGCATGGTCAGAAGAGCATACTAAAATTGTTAGACAGATAAAGAATATGGTTAAAGACATTCCGTGCTTATTTCTTGCTAATCCTGCATTACCTAAAATTGTTGAAACCGATGCATCAGATTTAGGATATGGTGGGATATTAAAGCAATTGGATAATAATAAAGAACAGGTAGTCCAGTATGTTTCTGCTCATTGGAATGAATGTCAGAAAAATTATTCTACCATTAAAAAAGAGATTTTATCCATTGTTTTATGCATTTCCAAATTTCAAAGCGACTTACTAAATCAAAGATTTTTACTAAGAATTGATTGCAAAGCTGCAAAACATGTTTTAGAAAAAGATGTTCAAAACATTGCATCAAAACAAATTTTTGCACGTTGGCAAGCCATTTTAAGTGTCTTTGATTTCGATATTGAGTTTATTAAAGGAGATACAAATTCTCTCCCTGATTTTCTAACCAGGGAATTTCTTCAAAACAGATAATGCCACCCAAGAAAAGAGACAAAGGGAAAGGGATCCTCAAAGACCCTGTGTCCCAGACACCCTCTAAAGCATCCTCTCCTCCTAAAGAAAAATTGCTCTTCAAAGAATCACATCTCGCAGTTTATCAAATCTTGGATTGATATGGTAGAAGAACGAAGCTCATGAAGCTCGATCTAAAGCCCTTCCTCCCAGAACAGTAAAAGAATGGATGCAATCCATTTCTAAATCTCCCGAGCTTACGTCACTTTACAAAGCTTTTCCCAAAGTCAGATTTCTCCAAAAGAAGAAATTCAAAAAGAAAAATCCATTTCTAAAGAAATTTCAAAAACTTCTTCTCAAAACATAGTTCTTTCTGGTGAAAGTTCATCCTCCCAGATTGTCCTTTCACAAACAAAGCTTTTAAAGAAAACTTCGGAATGGTTTGATAAAACCTATTTCCAAAACATTTTATCTATGGAAGATGGGTTTTACCATACTGACCCATTTCAAGCAATGCTAAAGATTTTTCCCAAAGGCTGGTTTTTCAAACCATGGGATTTATCAAAACCCCAGCCTTACTATCAAAGCATTTTGGAATTCACAGAATCTGTGAAATTCAAACATTTTTATCTCAGTGATGCTCATTCTGAGCCCCGCTATTCTACTAAGAACCATCCTAAAAGTCTTGAGCCCAAAATGGAATGACCTACCCACAAGCCTTCCAAAGCCTTCCCGCTTAAATTTTCAAAATCAAATGAACCATTGTTTCTTTCACCTATCGGGATTACCAATGTGCCCGGTTCAACACCTTCTTCATTCAAAATCCAAAAAGTCCCATTCATGGTTATTCTTCTTCAATTCAAAATAACCGCAAAGCTTACCAAACCGGTTCCAACAATGGTGGAATTATTTCGTCCAAGCCCGACATCCTCACTCCTAACGCCACCATTGTTCAAATCTTTCAAAGCCCATTATACCCCTACGTAATCCGAGAAACGTTTTTCCATTTCCTCTGCTTCACGAACTTCTTCCTACCATGGTATGGATGGAACCTTAGGTGTCATACCCAAGAAACCCATCTCAACAATCAAAGAACCTTTAAAGTAAAATTGAGGTCAAAATTACCTAACATTCAAAGCTATCCATTACCATAGTCCAAACCGGCTATCCTCACATATCCAAACCCCCAAAGACAGATGTCAAAGCTCGTGGAACTTTCCTTTCCCAGAATCTAAAGCTCCTTTTGGCCAAGCGCTAAGAAGAATATTTTAAAGTCATGGAACAGCTCCTCGCAACAAGATCGTAGTCTTCACGTCGGTTCCTCGATCAAGAGCCATTCATATCCCTCGGAGATGACAACGAAGATGACTGCTTCGGAATCCTCCCTCCTCTAAAGCATTAAAGGTTATTGTAATCGGTGATCCGTCTATGATATCGGTGATCCGTTATTTATTATTGTAATCGGTGATCCGTCTATGTTATCGGTGATCCGTTATTTATTATTGTAATCGGTGATCCGTCTTTATTATCGGTGATCCGTTATTTTTTGTAATTTCATTTTGTTCAGTATGTCTACGCTGGGCTACTCATCACTAAAGCAAAAGCAAAGTCAAAAGATGTTCTCACGCGGGCCACCCCCATAATGTCTCCACCAACTTTGAAGACTTTGCAAGCCTCTCAAGTCTATATAAAGAAGCAAAGGAGTTTGAAGAGGCAGTTCGTTCTTTTCTCCTCTCCTCTAATCCTCTCAACTTTGAGAAATCAAAGAAGACTTCGAGGAAATTTTCCTGTCTTCTAAAATTATTTCTCAAACTCTTTCTGTACTATTTCTTTAAAGCATTCAATTTCAAGTCTACATGTAAGTTCAATTCATGTCTTTATTTAAAGACTGTAATAAAGTTTAAAGTCATGTATGTTTAAATTTCTGCAAATTTATTTTAAAGCATCTAGATCGATCTTTATCGATCCGCCATACAATCAAGCTACTATCTTCTAAGGCAAAGAGACCGATCTCCGTCAGTGATTTCTTCTTCCTCTCCAATCATAATACTATTACTGAGTTCCAGATTTATTATTTTCTCAGAGCCTAGATGTGAACACACTTGCCACAAATAAAGAATTAATATCTAAAGACGGAAAGGAACATCAGAGGTATATCGTGGAAACCCGATTGTGCCGGACTATTGATCCGTCTAAGTCGATCCGTCCAAAGGCGATTAAGCTGCATCGATCCGTAATATAACGGGGACCCACACCGGTCGGGTCCCGTGGCGCTTATATAAAGTAGCGCCTTCCCAACAAGCTTTTAGTGGTAGGCGCACTTTAAGATGGTATCGAGCCACCTGTGGTCTGAGTGGGAAGGATATGGATATTGGAAGGCAAAGAATGACAAGAAGACCTTCGCTACCAAACCCCCATCGTGGTCAGTGAACGGGGACCCACTGTTGGTCCTGGTGGCGCTTAAGTAACACTCCCAAACATCAAAACTCCACCAGATCTAGCCATAGATAATAGACCGAGCACAATCTTTCTCTAGCTCTTCTTCCGAGAAGACTAGTGTTTCAAAGAACGTAGTGAATTCAGAAGAATTCATTGTTGAAAATTTTGATAAAGCAATTGACAATTGGGATTTACCAAAGATTTCTAAAGATAAGATTTACAATATGAAAAAACTCGATTTTCTAAAGACTGATTTTGTCATAAAGACTGAAGAAAGAGATATCACTCTTTCAAAGCCATTTCAGACAATTCATTTATTTTCTGAAGATTCTTTAAAGAATTTAAGAAAAAAGAATTTTAATTATATTCATATCGGTTTAATCCAAGTAGGAATAAAGCCCTTGACTAAAGAAGGATTAAACACTTCTATTCTTGCTGTCCTCTGGACGGAGGTTCATCTCCTTTGATGATTCTCTACTAAAGAGTATTGAATCTAGTCTCAGAAAGGACCCATTTCATTTGATCGCTATCCAAACATAACAGCTTCTTAAAGACAAAAATATTTTAAAGCATGATCCCATGCATCAAAACTCACAACTACCATATATGTTAGAAGGATCTGTTCCGGTCGCCTTGATTTTCAAAATATCATACAAAGCTATGGTCTCAGCGTTCAATACGCAGCATAAATTCCAGTCAAAAAGAGATGAAACTCTTCTCTTGCAGACTGACTTGTCTAAAGCAAACACTGTCATACCTAGACCAATCCAATGGAAAGATATCAATCTTCCAGAAGAATGGATTCTTGAAGGAGCCACTCAACCAGTAATTCCTAAACAATTTGAGCCAAATACAGAGTTGCAAAATGTAACTCAGTATTCAGACGGAAAAGTCAAATTATCCTTTAGGAGATCTACATCTTCTAGATTCTCCGCAACTTCTGATAGAGATTCAATTTCCAGTACTTCAATATTGGAAAAGAAATTCTCAAAAGTCCCTTCGGTCATAAACTTGCCTTTTCAAAGCCAACCGAGGTTTTCCACCTCAGATATACCAAGTACATCTATACGTTCTGTTGATTACACTACTAGTATTCCTCATCCAATCTACACTAGTAGACAACAAGAACTAAAGCAGGAAGAGAAGGAACCTTCTCCTCCGACTTCTCCAACCTTCTCAAGGGTCACAGAAATGTCATAATGTCCTTCAAAAAGATTTTGAGTTTGATAAAACTCTTCATAAAGATTTTTATTCACAGAATAACAAAGAAAAAAGACTTTGGTTTTTTAAACATTTCTTAAACCAAAGAAAAGAAATTCAAGAGAATTATTTTGAGTTTGTAAATTTGCATAAAGTCCACATTATGTTTTTTGATTGGTTTGAGATTTATGTTTCTGATAATAATATTTCTTATCCTTTCAAAGAAACAAATCCAATCACAATGCGTAAAAGGTCACCGAATGGAATCTATCGATCAAACCATTGATTCGAAAGCATCCCTCTTGGTGAGCGTAACTATAAACCATGGAGAACCTCCTATTCGCATCAAAGCCTCCTTATAAAAACCAAAAGCCAATGATCCAGAGAAAAATTTAGATTATTATTCAGAATAATTTCTCGCAATGCTAATCTAAATACAATAGAAAACAGTTGACTAGGATAGAGAGTCAGATCCAAAAGTCAACCATTCAAGTCCCTTCTGATTCATCAAAATCTGATTCCTTGAAAAAGCTTAAAGAACCTATTTTCAAACCTTTCCAGGTTTCGAAACATAGTCAAAAGCTTGTTCAAGATTCTAAATCGGATTTTACCAGAGCCATTAAAGAACAACTTAACAAAATAGAAGCATCTTCTTCTTCTGCTCTAGTACAAATTGCCTCCCGATACTCCCCAAACTAGTAGTTCAGAAATAAATCAGATCAATCATCTTCATAGCCTCGTATATGTAAGCATTCCAAGAAGATCCTACTCCTAAAGTCAATCGTGTCCATTGGGAATTAGCACTCCCAAACATCAAAACTCCACCAGATCTAGCCATAGATAATAGACCTAGTGCCTTAAACCAATCTCGGTTTAATGCATCTTCAGTCTATGAGTGGAATATTGATGGTATGTCCGAGTACAATATTTTAGGTTTGTTGCAACAGATGACCATGGCAGCCAATGCCTATAAAACCCAATCAGGAACTTCTGACAAGGCCATTGCAGAAATTCTTGTTGCAGGTTTCACTGGTCAACTTAAAGGTTGGTGGGATCATCTTCTCACTAAACAGCAACAAATAGAAATCCTAAATTCAATCCAAACTGACGAGGATGGTATACCCATTCTTGATGAAATAAATTTATTCTGTGATGTCATGCCAATTTCCGATCATCACCATATCCTTCATTTCATAGTGATCCTTCTCACCCAGAGACAAAAATGCCGAGTTACTATCATAACTCGAGATGTAGAAAACTTAGTGATTTCCAAAGCTACAAAGCCACTTTCTTCACTGACTTTTCTTAAGAGACGATGCAAACCATACAACTTGGAAAGAAAAATTCCGGGTTTACCTACTCTTCAGAGAAAAGTTAAACTCTATTAAAGCCCTTCATGACAATCGTATTCCTTATAATGACCTCACCTATGGTGAATTAGTTAGTTTACAACAAGGAAGGTCTAAAGATTCACAAGACTGAAATTACAAAACGCTCGAAATGGGAGCTTAGATACCAAGCATTTAACCAGCTTTTGTAAGCTTTAACTATGACCCGCTTAAAGTCTCCACTTCCAAAGATAATGGTAAGTGTTCTCAAACCTTACAAGAAACATTACTGTCAAAACCTTATAAGAATCCAAATCGATTTTAGAGAACGCTTTATAAGAAACCTTCAAGGCCTTATAAGCCCAATTTCTAAAAAGAAAGATTACAAAGCCAAACAAAGAACCCTTTCAATTTCAAAGAAGCCACTGTTATAAGTGCCAAAAGTGTCATATCGCGAGATTTTGCAGAGTCAATAAAAAACTTCACGAGCTTGGTCTCGATGAAGAAACTCTCTCTAAAATCTCTCCTCTGCTCATTGAGTCCTCTGACTCAGATTCAAATTTCTCCTTAACCGAGAGCGATCCTTTACGTGTTGATGAATTAAATAATTTTGACATTTCTTTTTCAAGCAGTGATGATTCTGATTCAGAATCATATTTAAAGAAAATCAATGTTTTAACTAGGGATCAAGAAACTTTGCTTGAACTTGTTAAACATATTTCTGATCCTACTCTTCAAAAAGAATATCTTGATAAACTTTTAAAGACTTTTGATAAACCTGAGACTTCTAAAGCTATAACCATTAAAAAGAATGCCTATGATCTCACTGAAATCTTGGACAAGAAGAAATCCAAGAAAACAACCCCTAATGTTCAAGATCTCCAAAGGGAGATTAAAGACATTAAAATTGAGATCAGAGATTTAAAAGAAAAGCAGAAAAAGGGCTCTGATACCAATAAGGACCGGGATCGTGGAAAGTAGGTGAATGATCAAATTAATTCTTTGTTGTCAAATTTTAATAACCAATTTTAAAAAGGGAAATGGTACGTGGCGTTGTATTACCAGATCGATGCAGATGTTTTGGGATAACATCTTCTTTGATGCAATTCAAATCAGCACCAGTGTCAAATAAGGCAATGGCGTCAATTTCAAATTCTTTAGAAAAAGACAAAGTGACGTTAATCAAGTATTTTCTTATGGTGATTTGTTTTAAAACACAGAGAAAATCATCAGGTATAGACTCAATGTTATTAAGATCTTCACCATCAGAATTTGAATTATTACTAATTGTAATTGATTTTGTAGTAAAAGAATGGTGAAGTAGGTTATCGTATCGAGCCAAGGGAAGTAGTGTTTTATGGTTTAAAGATTTTGTGTGTTAAAATTTGGATAAGATTAAAATTGACTAATCGGTAAAGCGGTTGCCTTGTTTTAGTATTTGGGTGTAAGTCCCGACGTGTTTACAGTAAGCAAGACCAACTCTTAGCCTAAGACATTTTACTTTGCCATTTAGAACATTTCAAGTCTTTTAAAATTTTTGCATCTCACGAGTCTTTGCCTCAGAGCACAATCTTTCTCTAGCTCTTCTTCCGAGAAGACTAGTGTTTCAAAGAACGTAGTGAATTCAGAAGAATTCATTGTTGAAAATTTTGATAAAGCAATTGACAATTGGGATTTACCAAAGATTTCTAAAGATAAGATTTACAATATGAAAAAACTCGATTTTCTAAAGACTGATTTTGTCATAAAGACTGAAGAAAGAGATATCACTCTTTCAAAGCCATTTCAGACAATTCATTTATTTTCTGAAGATTCTTTAAAGAATTTAAGAAAAAAGAATTTTAATTATATTCATATCGGTTTAATCCAAGTAGGAATAAAGCCCTTGACTAAAGAAGGATTAAACACTTCTATTCTCATCCCTCGTGGATGGAGGTTCATCTCATTTGATGATTCTCTACTAAGTATTATTGATTCTAGTCTCTTTAAAGGTCCCATTTCATTTGACCGCCATCCAAACATACGCTTTCTCTAAAAGACAAAAATATTTTGCAAAGCATGATCCTACAGATCAAAACTCACAACTACCATATGTTAGAAGGATCTGTTCCGCCTTGATTTTCAAAATATCATACAAAGCTATGGTCTCAGCGTTCAATACGCAGCATAAATTCCAGTCAAAAAGAGATGAAACTCTTCTCTTGCAGACTGACTTGTCTAAAGCAAACACTGTCATACCTAGACCAATCCAATGGAAAGATATCAATCTTCCAGAAGAATGGATTCTCAAGAGACACTCAACCAAGAATTCTAAACACTGAGCCAAATACAGTAGTTGCAAAATGTAACTCAGTATTCAGACGGTAAAGTCAAATTATCCTTTAGGAGATCTACATCTTCTAGATTCTCCGCAACTTCTGATAGAGATTCAATTTCCAGTACTTCAATATTGGAAAAGAAATTCTCAAAAGTCCCTTCGGTCATAAACTTGCCTTTTCAAAGCCAACCGAGGTTTTCCACCTCAGATATACCAAGTACATCTATACGTTCTGTTGATTACACTACTAGTATTCCTCATCCAATCTACACTAGACAACAAGAACTAAAGGTTATAAGGAACCTTCTCCTCCGATTTCTCCAACCTTCTCTCGGGTCACAGTAGAATGTCATAAATGTCCTTCAAAAGATTTCGAGTTTGATAAAACTCTTTCATAAAGATTTTTATTCACAGAATAACAAAGAAAAAAGACTTTGGTTTTTTAAACATTTCTTAAACCAAAGAAAAGAAATTCAAGAGAATTATTTTGAGTTTGTAAATTTGCATAAAGTCCACATTATGTTTTTTGATTGGTTTGAGATTTATGTTTCTGATAATAATATTTCTTATCCTTTCAAAGAAACAAATCCAATCACAATGCGTAAAAAGGTCACTGAATGGAATCTATCAGACACTGATGGAACCATAGATTCTAAGCATCCCCCTCTAAGGAGCGAAACCATAAACCATGGAGAACCTCCTATTCGCATCAAAGCCTCCTTATAAAAACCAAAAGCCAAATGATCCAGAGAAAATTTAGATCGCATTATTCAACATAATAATTTATGCAATGCTAATATAAATACAATAGGAAAACAGTTGACTAGGATATAGAGTATGATCCAACAGTCAACCATTCAAGTCCCTTCAGATTCATCAAAATCTTATTCCTTGAAATATCTTAAAGAACCTATTTTCAAATCTTTACATGTTTCGTAACATAGTCATACTCTTGTTCAAGATTCTAAATCGGATTTTACCAGTGCCATTAAAGAACAACTTAACATAATCGAAGCATCTTCGTCTTCTGCTTCTAAAGTACAAATTGCCCCGATACTCCCCAAACTAGTAGAGTTCAGAAATAAATCAGATCAATCATCTTCTATAGCCTCCTCGACATGTACATTCCAAGAAGATCCTACTCCTAAAGTCAATCGTGTCCATTGGGAATTAAGATTCCAAACATCAAAACTCCACCGATCTAGCATGATTAGACAAGGCCTTAAACCAATCTCGGTTTAATGCATCTTCGCCCATGAGTGGAATATCGATGGTATGTCCGAGTACAATATTTTAGGTCATTGCAACAGATGACCATGGCGCCCAATGCCTATAAACCCAATCGTGAACTTCGACAAGGCCATTGCGTAAATTCGTTGCAGTTTCATCGGTCAACTTAAAGGTCATGGATCATCTTCTCACTAAACAGCAACAAATAGAAATCCTAAATTCAATCCAAACTGACGAGGATGGTATACCCATTCTTGATGAAATAAACAGCCCTATTCAGGATGCTGTTGCCACCTTGATCATCACCATATCCCTTCATTTCATAGGTGATCCTTCTCACCTTAGAGACAAAAATGCCGAAAGTTACATAACTCGAGATGTAGAAAACTTAGTGATTTCCAAAGCTACAAAGCCACTTTCTTCACTGACTTTTCTTAAGAGACGATGCAAACCATACAACTGGAAAGAAAAATTCCTCGGGTTTACCTACTCTCTGGAGAAAAAGTTAGAAACTCTATTAAAGCCCTTCATGACAATCGTATTCCTTATGACGACCTCACCTATGGTGAATTAGTTAGTTTCGTCAACAAGGAAGGTCTAAAGATTTGCCAAGACTTGAAATTACAAAAACGCCTGAAATGGGAGCTTAGACAGTCTAAGCATGAACTAGGCAGCTTTTGTAAACAGTTTAACTATGACCCGTTTAAAGTCTCCACTTCCAAAGACTGTAATGGTAAGTGTTCTCCGAAACCTTACAAGAAACATTACAAGTCAAAACCTTATAAGAAATCCAAATCGATTTTAGAGAACGCTTTATAAGAAACCTTCAAGGCCTTATAAGAAGCCCAATTTCTCTAAAAAGAAAGATTACAAAGCCAAACAAAGAACCCCTTTCAATTTCAAAGAAGCCACTTGTTATAAGTGCCACCAAAAAGGTCATACTGCGAGATTTTGCAGAGTCAATAAAAAACTTCACGAGCTTGGTCTCGATGAAGAAACTCTCTCTAAAATCTCTCCTCTGCTCATTGAGTCCTCTGACTCAGATTCAAATTTCTCCTTAACCGGAGACAGTGATCCTTTACAGGTTGATGAATTAAATAATTTTGATTCTGATACTTCTTTTTCAAGCAGTGATGATTCTGATTCAGAATCATATTTAAAGAAAATCAATGTTTTAACCAGGATCAAGAAACTTTGCTTGAACTTGTTAAACATATTTCGATCCTACTTCAAAAAGAATATCTTGATAAACTTTAAAGACTTTGATAAACCCGAGACTTCTAAAGCTATAACCATTAAAAAGAATGCCTATGATCTCAATCAAATTCGGACAAGAAGAAATCCAAGAAAACAACCCTATCGTTCAAGATCTCCAAAGGAGATTAAAGACATTAAAATTGAGATCGTAGATTTAAAAGAAAAGGTAAAAGGATTCAAACCATTCATTTTTACTACAAAATCAATTACAAGGTAATTTCGATAATAATTCAAATTCTGATGGTGAAGATCTTAATAACATTGAGTCTATACCTGATGATTTTCTCTGTGTTTTAAAACAAATCACCATAAGAAAATACTTGATTAAAGTCACTTTGTCTTTTTCTAAAGAATTTGAAATTGACGCCATTGCCTTATTTGACACTGGTGCTGATTTGAATTGCATCAAAGAAGATGTTATCCCAAAACATCTGCATCAGAAAACTAAAGAAAGGCTTTCTGCCGCCAACAATTCAAAATTAAAAGTTAATGCAAAAGTTGATGCGTCTGTTCTTAATAATGGATTTAAAATCAAAACCTCTTTTGTTTTAACAAATGATATTAGCCATATCATTATTTTGGGAACTCCGTTTATAAATCTTATAACCCCTTATATCAGAAATTATGATAATATCTTTCAAAGCAAAAGAAAAATTTTAATTTTTCCTTTTATTGAAAAAACCTAAAACTAGAGATTTAAATATTGTTAAAGCTTGCTCGCTTACCGTAATGAAATTAATGTTCTTTCTTAAAACCAAACAAACTAATTTAGTCTGTTTGCAAAAAGAATTGAGTTTTACAAGAATAGAAAGTCATTTGAAAGATGATTTCTTACAAAAGAAAATTTCTGATTTTGAAACTCAAATCAAAAAAGAAATTTGTGCTGATTTACCAACTGCTTTTTGGAAAAGAAAACAACACTTGGTAGATTTGCCTTATGAGCCTTCTTTTGATGAAAGACAAATACCTACTAAAGCCCGCCCAATTCAAATGAATGTTGAATTGGAACAACATTGTAGAAATGAGATTAAAGATTTAGAAAACAAAGGTTTGATTACTAAATCTAGATCTCCTTGGTCTTGTGCCGCTTTCTATGTCAACAAAAATTCTGAAATAGAAAGAGGAACACCAAGACTTGTCATAAACTACAAACCCCTTAATAAAGCTTTAAAATGGATTAGGTACCCAATACCTAATAAAAAGGATTTGCTTCAAAAACTCCATTCTTCATTCATATTTTCGAAATTTGACATGAAATCAGGATTTTGGCAAATTCAAATTCATCCAAATGACCGTTATAAAACTGCTTTTACTGTTCCATTTGGCCAGTATGAATGGACAGTAATGCCTTTTGGTTTAAAGAATGCACCTTCAGAATTTCAAAGGATTATGAATGACATTTATAATCCCCTTTCCGAATTCTGTATTGTTTACATTGATGATGTATTGATTTTTTCTCAATCAATAGATCAACATCTTAAACATTTAAAGACTTTTTATTTTACAACTAGAAAGGCTGGTCTTGCTATTTCTAGTACAAAGATTTCTTTATTTCAAACAAAGATCAGGTTTCTTGGTCATTACATTTCAAAAGGAACCATCATTCCTATTGAAAGATCTTTTGCCTTTACTGACAAGTTTCGATAAAACTTTGATAAAACCCAATTGCAAAGATTTTGGGAAGTTAAATTATGTTCTTGATTTCTCCTAATGCCATTGTGATAGCAAACCATCGATGATAGTTAAAAAGAAGCCCATTGTACGGTCAAGAGCATACTAAAATTGTTAGATGATAAAGAATACGGTTAAAGACATTCCGCTTATTTCGCTAATCCCGATTACCTAAAATTGTTGAAACCGATCGATTTTAGATACGGGGATATTAAAGCAATCGATAATAATAAAGAACATGTAGTCCAAGATGTCATTGAACGAATGTCAGAAAAATTATTCTACCATTAAAAAAGAGATTTTATCCATTGTTTTATGCATTTCCAAATTTCAAAGCGACTTACTAAATCAAAGATTTTTACTAAGAATTGATTGCAAAGCTGCAAAACATGTTTTAGAAAAAGATGTTCAAAACATTGCATCAAAACAAATTTTTGCACGTTGGCAAGCCATTTTAAGTGTCTTTGATTTCGATATTGAGTTTATTAAAGGAGATACAAATTCTCTCCCTGATTTTCTAACCAGGGAATTTCTTCAAAACAGATAATGCCACCCAAGAAAAGAGACAAAGGGAAAGGGATCCTCAAAGACCCTGTGTCCCAGACACCCTCTAAAGCATCCTCTCCTCCTAAAGAAAAATTGCTCTTCAAAGAATCACATCTCGCAGTTTATCAAATCTGGATTGATACGGTAGAAGAACAGTGAAGCTCATGAAGCTCGTTCTAAAGGCCTTTCCTCCCAGGAACAGGTAAAAGAATGGATGCAATCCATTTCTAAATCTCCTGAGCTTATGCTCGCCTTACAAAGCTTTTCCCAAAGTCAGATTTCTCCAAAAGAAGAAATTCAAAAAGAAAAATCCATTTCTAAAGAAATTTCAAAAACTTCTTCTCAAAACATAGTTCTTTCTGGTGAAAGTTCATCCTCCCAGATTGTCCTTTCACAAACAAAGCTTTTAAAGAAAACTTCGGAATGGTTTGATAAAACCTATTTCCAAAACATTTTATCTATGGAAGATGGGTTTTACCATACTGACCCATTTCAAGCAATGCTAAAGATTTTTCCCAAAGGCTGGTTTTTCAAACCATGGATTTATCAAACCCCAAATTTTTACTATCAAAGATTTTGAATTCATGTAACTGTGAAATTCAAACATTTTATCTCAAATGATGCTCATTCGAGCCCCGCTTATTCTACGGCAACCATCCTAAAAGTCTTGAGCCCAAAACAGTGGAATGACCTACTCCACAAGCCTAAAGCCTTCCCGCTAAATTTTCAAAATCAAATGAACCATTGCCTTTCTTTCACCTATTGGGATTACCAACAGGCCTGGTTCAACACCTTCTTCATTCAAAATCCAAAAAAGTCCCATTCATGGTTATTCTTCTTCAATTCAAAAATAACCGTGCAAAGCTTACCAAACTGGTTCCAACAATGGTGGAATTATTTTGGTCCAAGCCCGGACATCCTCACTCCTAACGCCACCAGTTGTCTAAATCTTTTCAAAGCCCATTATACCCCTACAGAATCTGAGAAACGTTTTTCTCCATTTCTCTGCTTCGCATTTAACTTCTTCCTACCATGGGTATGGATGTGGAACCTTAGGTTTCATACCCAAGAATCCCAGCTCATCCTTCAAAGAACCTTTAAAGTAAAATGGTGGTCAAAATTTGACGAACATTCAAAGCTATCCATTACCATAGTCCAAAACTGGCTATCCTCACATCTCCAAACCCCCAGTATTAGAGATGTCAAAGCTCAGGGAACTTTCCTTTCCCAGAAATCTAAAGCTCAGTCCCTTTTGGCCAGTGCCAAGACTGAAGAAGAATATTTTAAAGTCATGGAACAGCTCCTCGCAACAAGATCAGAGTCTTCTGTCGCCGGTTCCTCAGATCATGACAGTGAAGAGCCATTCATATCCCTCGGAGATGACAACGAAGATGACTGCTTCGGAATCCTCCCTCCTCTAAAGCATTAAAGGTTATTGTAATCGGTGATCCGTCTATGATATCGGTGATCCGTTATTTATTATTGTAATCGGTGATCCGTCTATGTTATCGGTGATCCGTTATTTATTATTGTAATCGGTGATCCGTCTTTATTATCGGTGATCCGTTATTTTTTGTAATTTCATTTTGTTTGTATGCTCCGACATGTGGGGCTACTCATCACTAAAGCAAAAGCAAAAGTCAAAAGATGCTCCGACATGTGGGGCCACCCCCATAATGTCTCCACCAACTTTGAAGACTTTGCAAGCCTCTCAAGTCTATATAAAGAAGCAAAGGAGTTTGAAGAAGGCATTCGTTTTCTTTTCTCCTCTCCTCTAATCCTCTCAACTTTGAGAAATCAAAGAAGACTTCGAGGAAATTTTCCTGTCTTCTAAAATTATTTCTCAAACTCTTTCTGTACTATTTCTTTAAAGCATTCAATTTCAAGTCTACATGTAAGTTCAATTCATGTCTTTATTTAAAGACTGTAATAAAGTTTAAAGTCATGTATGTTTAAATTTCTGCAAATTTATTTTAAAGCATCTAGCAGACTGATCTTTATCAGATCTGCCATACAACTGCTACTATCTTCTAAGGCAAAGAAGGATCCGACCGTCTTAGATTTCTCTTCCTCTCCAATCAGAATACTATTTCTGGGTTCCAGATTTAGTATTTTCTCTGAGCCTTGTGGTGCACACACTTGCCACAAATAAAGAATTAATAATATCTAAAGACAGAAGGAACATCAGAGATATCGGAAACCCGATCATGGACTATCGATCCGTTTCTAAGTCGATCCGTCCAAAGGCATTAAGTTCGTGATCGATCTGGTAATACAACGCCACGTACCATTTCCCTTTTTAAAATTGGTTATTAAAATTTGACAACAAAGAATTAATTTGATCATTCACCTACTTTCCACGATCCCGGTCCTTATTGGTATTGAAGACATTAAAATTTGGTAAATCATGGATATTAATAGCTTAAGTATTTAAAATACTAGTTTTAAATAAAACATTGCATCCAAATTTTAACACACACACAAATTCATTAATGTTATTACCAATAACATTATTGGTAATACAACGCCACGTACCATTTCCCTTTTTAAAATTGGTTATTAAAATTTGACAACAAAGAATTAATTTGATCATTCACCTACTTTCCACGATCCCGGTCCTTATTGGTATCAGAGCCAAAATTATTTAATTCATCAACCTGTAAAGGATCACTGTCTCCGGTTAAGGAGAAATTTGAATCTGAGTCAGAGGACTCAATGAGCAGAGGAGAGATTTTAGAGAGAGTTTCTTCATCGAGACCAAGCTCGTGAAGTTTTTTATTGACTCTGCAAAATCTCGCAGTATGACCTTTTTGGTGGCACTTATAACAAGTGGCTTCTTTGAAATTGAAAGGGGTTCTTTGTTTGGCTTTGTAATCTTTCTTTTTAGAGAAATTGGGCTTCTTATAAGGCCTTGAAGGTTTCTTATAAAAGCGTTCTCTAAAATCAGATTTGGATTTCTTATAAGGTTTTGACTTGTAATGTTTCTTGTAAGGTTTCGGAGAACACTTACCATTACAGTCTTTGGAAGTGGAGACTTTAAACGGGTCATAGTTAAACTGTTTACAAAAGCTGCCTAGTTCATGCTTAGACTGTCTAAGCTCCCATTTCAGGCGTTTTTGTAATTTCAAGTCTTGGCAAATCTTTAGACCTTCCTTGTTGACGAAACTAACTAATTCACCATAGGTGAGGTCGTCATAAGGAATACGATTGTCATGAAGGGCTTTAATAGAGTTTCTGACCTTTTCTCCCAAGAGAGTAGTAAACCAAATAAGGAATTTTTGTTTCAAAGTTGTATGGTTTTGTTCATCTATTAAGAATAGTCGAGTGAAGAAAGTGGCTTTGTAGCTTTGTAAATCACTAAGTTTTCTACATCTCAAGTTATGTAGTAACTCAGCATTTTTGTCTCTAAGGTGGTAAGGATCACCTATGAAACGAAGGATACGGTGATGATCATGTGGCAACAAAGATCCTGTGGTCGTTATTTCATCAAGAACGGGTATACCATCCTCGCCTTTGGATTGAATTTAGGATTTCTATTTGTCTGCTGGTAAGATGATCCCACCAACCTTTAAGTTGACCAAGGAAACCTCGCAACAAGAATTTCGCAATGGCCTTGTCAAGTTCCCGATTGGGTTTTATAGGCATTGGTACGCCATGGTCATCTGTGCAACAAACCTAAAATATTGTACTCGGACATACCATCAATATTCCACTCATAGACTGAAGATGCATTAAACCGAGATTGGTTTAAGGCACTAGGTCTATTATCTATGGCTAGATCTGGTGGAGTTTTGATGTTTGGGAGTGCTAATTCCCAATGGACACGATTGACTTGTGAGTAGGATCTTCGAATGCTTCTATATCCGAGAGGCTATGTAAGATGATCGATCCTCGATTTATTTCCGAACTCTAATAGTTTGGGGAGTATCAGGAGCAATTTGTACTTTAGAAGCAGAAGAAGAAGATGCTTCTATTTTGTTAAGTTGTTCTTTAACGGCTCTGGTAAAATCCGATTTAGAATCTTGAACAAGCTTTTGACTATGTTTCGAAACCTGGAAAGGTTTGAAAATAGGTTCTTTAAGCTTTTTCAAGGAATCAGATTTTGATGAATCAGAAGGGACTTGAATGGTTGACTTTTGGATCTGACTCTCTATCCTAGTCAACTGTTTTCCTATTGTATTTAGATTAGCATTGCAGAAATTATTCTGTTGAATAATGCTATCTAAATTTTTCTCTGGATCATTTGGCTTTTGGTTTTATAAGCGAGAGCTTTGATCCGAATAGAGGTTCTCCATGGTTTATGGTTACGCCCCAAGAGGGATGCTCGTAATCAATGGTTCCACTGTCTCGATAGATTCCATTCAAAGGACCTTTTTACGCATTGTGATTGGATTTGTTTCTTTGAAAGGATAAGAAATATTATTATCAGAAACATAAATCTCAAACCAATCAAAAAACATAATGTGGACTTTATGCAAATTTACAAACTCAAAATAATTCTCTTGAATTTCTTTTCTTTGGTTTAAGAAATGTTTAAAAAACCAAAGTCTTTTTTCTTTGTTATTCTGTGAATAAAAATCTTTACGAAGTTAAGAGTTTTATCAAACTCAAAATCTTTTCAAGGACATTTATGACATTCTCTCATGACCGCAAGGTCGGAGAAGTCGGAGGAGAAGGTTCCTTCTTCCCGCTTAGTTCTTGTTGTCTACTAGTGTAGATTGGATGAGGAATACTAGTAGTGTAATCAATGTAACGATAGATGTACTTGGTATATCCGAGGTGGAAAACCTCGGTTGGCTTCAAAAGGCAAGTTTAATCAAGGGACTTTTGAGAATTTCTTTTCCAATATCAAGCATCGGAAATTGAATCTCTATCAGAAGTTGCGGAGAATCTAGAAGTTGTAGATCTCCTATAGGATAATTTGACTTTTCCGTCTGAATACTGAGTTACATTTTGCAACGCTGTATGTGGCTCAAATTGTTTAGAATTATCGTCGAGGGTTCTTCAAGAATCCATTCTTCCAAGATTGATATCTTTCCACTGGATTGGTCTAGGTATGATGATGTTTGCTTTAGACAAGTCACCGCAAGAGAAGAGTTTCATCTCTTTGACTGAATTTACGCGTGATTGAAACCGAGACCATAGCTTTGTATGATATTTTGAAAATCACCGGAATGATCCTTCTAACATACGGTAGTTGTGAGTTTTGATCGTAGGATCATGCTTTCCAAAATATTTTGTCTTTAAGAGAAACCGTTATGTTTGGATAGTAAATGAAATGGGTCCTTTACAGAGACTAGATTCAATACTCGACCGAGAGAATCATCAAAGAGATTTAACCTCCCATCCCCGAGGACAAAGAAGAATGTGTGTTTAATCCTTCTTTAGTCAAGGGCTTTATTCCTACTTGGATTAAACCGATATGAATATAATTAAAATTCTTTTTTCTTAAATTCTTTAAAGAATCTTCAGAAAATAAATGAATTGTCTGAAATGGCTTTGAAAGAGTGATATCTCTTTCTTCGCCTTTTATGACAAAATCAGTCTTTAGAAAATCGAGTTTTTTCATATTGTAAATCTTATCTTTAGAAATCTTTGGTAAATCCCAATTGTCAATTGCTTTATCAAAATTTTCAACAATGAATTCTTCTGAATTCACTACGTTCTTTGAAACACTAGTCTTCTCGGAAGAAGAGCTAGAGAAAGATTGTGCTCTACAGAGCAAAGACTCCATGAGATGCAAAAATTTTAAAAAGACTTCAAAATGTTCTAAATGGCAAAGTAAAATGTCTTAGGCTAAGAGTTGGTCTTACTGCCCTGTAAACACGTCGGGACTTACACCCAAATACTACCCAAGCACCCGAAGGCAACCCTTTACCGATTAGTCAATTTTTAATCTTATCCAAATTTTAACACACACACAAAATCTTTAAACCATAAAACACTACTTCCCCTTGGCTCTGATACCAATAAGGACCGGGATCGTGGAAAGTAGGTGAATGATCAAATTAATTCTTTGTTGTCAAATTTTAATAACCAATTTTAAAAAGGGAAATGGTACGTGGCGTTGTATTACCAGATCGATGCAGAACTTAATCTGCAATTTCTTTGAAGGATGAGCTGGGATTCTTGGGTATGAAACCTAAGGTTCCACATCCATACCCATGGTAGGAAGTTCGCATGTAAACAGAAATGGAGAAAACGCTTCGATTCTCCGTAGGGTATAATGGGCTTTGAAAAGATTTGTATAACCGGGCTAGAGTGAGGATGTCCAAGTTGACCAAAATAATTCCACCATCATTGGAACCATTGGTGTTTTTGCACGTTATTTTTGAATTGAAGAAGAATAACCATGAATGGGACTTTTTGGATTTTGAATGAAGAAGGTGTTGAACTGTGCGCTGGTAATCCCAATAAAGTGAAAGAAAGGCAATGGTTCATTTGATTTTGAAAATTTAATGGAAGGCTTTGTGCATGGAGTAGTCATTCCACCGCTTTTGGGCTCAAGACTTTGTGATGGTTGCCAGAGAATAGTGCAGCTCGTAACGAGCATCGAGATAAAATGTTTGAATTTCACAGATTCTCGTGAATTCCAAAATGCTTTGATAGTAAGGTGGGTTTTGATAAATCCCATGGTTTGAAAAACCAAATTTGGGAAAAATCTTAAGATTGCTTGAAATGGGTCAAGATGGTAAAACCCATCTTCCATAGATAAAATGTTTTGGAAATAGGTTTTATCAAACCATTCAAGTTTTCTTTAAAAGCTTTGTTTGTGAAAGGACAACTTGAGGATGAACTTTCACCGTAAAGAACCATGTTTTGAGAAGAAGTTTTCAAATTTCTTTAAATGGATTTTCTTTTGAATTTCTTCTTCGAGAAATCGACTGGGAAAAGCTTTGTAAGGCGAGCATAAGCTCAGAGATTTAGAAATGGATTGCATCCATTCTTTTACCCGCTCCCTGGGAGGAAAGTGGCTTTTGATCGAGCTTCATGAGCTTCCTCGTTTCTTCTACCATATCAATCCAAGATTTGATAGGCTTGCATGTGATCGTCAAGAGAGCAATTTTTCTTGGAGGAGAGGATGCTTTAGAGGTGTCCGGGACATGTGGTCTTTGAGGATCCCTTTCCTTTGTCTCTTTTCGGGTGGCATTATCTCAAGAAATTTCGTTAGAAAATCAGGGAGAGAATTTGTATCTCCTTTAATAAACTCAATATCGAAATCAAAGACACTTAAAATGGCTTGCAAACGAGAAAAAATTTGTTTTGATGCAATGTTTTGAACATCTTTTTCTAAAACATGTTTTGCAGCTTTGCAATCAATTCTTAGTAAAAATCTTTGATTTAGTAAGTCGCTTTGAAATTTGGAAATGCATAAAACAATGGATAAAATCTCTTTTTTAATGGTAGAATAATTTTTCTGATATTCATTCCAATGAGCAGAAACATACTGGACTACCTGTTCTTTATTATTATCCAATTGCTTTAATATCCCACCATATCCTAAATCTGATGCATCGCTTCAACAATTTTGTAATGCAGTGATTAGCAAGAAATAAGCACGGAATGTCTTTAACCATATTCTTTATCCGCTCAACAATTTTAGTAAGCTCTTCTGACCATGCAATGGGCAACTTATTTAACATATCATGCAATGGTATTGCTAAACTAATGGCATTAGATGTAAATCAAGAATATAATTTAAGCTTCCCAAAAATCTTCAGAATTGGGTTTTATCAAGGATTTTATCAGAAACTTGTCAAGAAGGCAAAAGATCTTTCAATAGGAACGATGGTTCCTTTGAAATGTAATGACCAAGAAACCTGATCTTTGTTTGAAATAAAGAAATCTTTGTACTAGAAATAAAGAAGACCTTTTCTAGTTGTAAAATAAAAGTCTTTAAATGTTTAAGATGTTGATCTATTGATTGAGAAAAAATCAATACATCATCAATGTAAACAATACAGAATTCGGAAAGGGGATTATAAATGTCATTCATAATCCTTTGAAATTCTGAAGGTGCATTCTTTAAACCAAAAGGCATTACTGTCCATTCATACTGGCCAAATGGAACAGTAAAAGCAGTTTTATAACTCATTATTCGATGAATTTGAATTTGCCAAAATCCTGATTTCATGTCAAATTTCGAAAATATGAATGAAGAATGGAGTTGTTGAAGCAAATCCTTTTTATTCTGTATTGGGTACCTCATCCATTTTCTAGCTTTATTAATGGGTTTGTAGTTTATGACAAGTCTTGGTGTTCCTCTTTCTATTTCAGAATTTTTGTTGACATATAAAGCGGCACAAGACCAAGGAGATCTAGATTTAGTAATCAAACCTTTGTTTTCTAAATCTTTAATCTCATTTCTACAATGTTGTTCCAATTCAACATTCATTTGAATTGGGCGGGCTTTAGTAGGTATTTGTCTTTCATCAAAAGAAGGCTCATAAGGCAAATCTACCAAGTGTTGTTTTCTTTTCCAAAAAGCAGTTGGTAAATCAGCACAAATTTCTTTTTTGATTTGAGTTTCAAAATCAGAAATTTTCTTTTGTAAGAAATCATCTTTCAAATGACTTTCTATTCTTGTAAAACTCAATTCTTTTTGCAAACAGACTAAATTAGTTTGTTTGGTTTTAAGAAGAACATTAATTTCATTCTGGTAAACAGAACAAGCTTTAACAATATTTAAATCTCTAGTTTTAGGTTTTTCAATAAAAGGAAAAATTAAAATTTTTTCTTTTGCTTTGAAAGAGATATTATCATAATTTACAGTATAAGGGGTTATAAGATTTATAAACGGAGTTCCCAAAATAATGATATGGCTAATATCATTTGTTAAAACAAAAGAGGTTTTGATTTTAAATCCATTATTAAGAATGCATTTATCAACTTTTGCATTAACTTTTAATTTTGAATCACATGGCGTAAAGCCTTTCTTTAGTTTTCTCGATGCGTATGTTTTGGGATAACATCTTCTTTGATGCAATTCAAATCGCACCAAAGGTCAAATAAGGCAATGGCGTCAATTTCAAATTCTTTAGAAAAAGACAAAGTGACTTTAATCAAGTATTTTCTTATGGTGATTTGTTTTAAAACACAGAGAAAATCATCAGGTATAGACTCAATGTTATTAAGATCTTCACCATCAGAATTTGAATTATTATCAGAATTACCTTGTAATTGATTTTGTAGTAAAAGCTGAATGGTTTCAGAATCCTTTTTCTGCTTTTCTTTTAAATCTCTGATCTCAATTTTAATGTCTTTAATCTCCTTCGAGATCTTGAACATTGGGGTTGTTTTCGGATTTCTTCTTGTCCAAGATTTCGTGAGATCATAGGCATTCTTTTAACGGTTATAGCTTTGTAAGTCTCGTGTTTATCAAAAGTCTTTAAAAGTTTATCAAGATATTCTTTTCAAGAGTAGGATCGTAAATATGTTTAACAAGTTCAAGCAAAGTTTCTCGATCCCTAGTTAAAACATTGATTTTCTTTAAATACGATTCAATCGTAATCATCATCGCTGAAAAGAAGTATCAGAATCAAAATTATTTAATTCATCAACCTGTAAAGGATCACTGTCTCCGGTTAAGGAGAAATTTGAATCTGAGTCAGAGGACTCAATGAGCAGAGGAGAGATTTTAGAGAGAGTTTCTTTAATAAACTCAATATCGAAATCAAAGACACTTAAAATGGCTTGCCAACGTGCAAAAATTTGTTTTGATGCAATGTTTTGAACATCTTTTTCTAAAACATGTTTTGCAGCTTTGCAATCAATTCTTAGTAAAAATCTTTGATTTAGTAAGTCGCTTTGAAATTTGGAAATGCATAAAACAATGGATAAAATCTCTTTTTTAATGGTAGGAAAATTTAAGGCTATAACCATTGTAGGAAAATTGATATAATAAGGACCGGGATCGTGGAAAGTAGGTGAATGATCAAATTAATTCTTTGTTGTCAAATTTTAATAACCAATTTTAAAAAGGGAAATGGTACGTGGCGTTGTATTACCAGATCGATGCAGAACTTAATCTGCCTTTGGACCCAGATCTGACTTAGAATAGATCAATAGTCCGCACAATCGGGTTTCCAGCCGATATACCTACAGTGTTCCTTTACCGTCTTTAGATATTATTAATTCTTTATTTGTGGCAAGTGTGTGCACCACAAGGCTCAGAGAAAATACTAAATCTGGAACCCAGAAATAGTATTCTGATTGGAGAGGAAGAAGAGAAATACGACTCATGATGTAGATCCGGTCTTTGCCTTGTAAGATAGAAGTAGTATGGCGATCCGATAAAGATCATTAGATGCTTTAAAATAAATTTGCAGAAATTTAAACATACATGACTTTAAACTTTATTACAGTCTTTAAATAAAGACATGAATTGAACTTACATGTAGACTTGAAATTGAATGCTTTAAAGAAATAGTACAGAAAGAGTTTGAGAAATAATTTTAGAAGACAGGAAAATTTCCTCGAAGTCTTCTTTGATTTCTCAAAGTTGAGAGGATTAGAGGAGAGGAGAAAAGAACGAACTGCCTCTTCAAACTCCTTTGCTTCTTTATATAGACTTGAGAGGCTTGCAAAGTCTTCAAAGTTGGTGGAGACATTATGGGGGTGGCCCCACATGTCGGAGCATCTTTTGACTTTTGCTTTTGCTTTAGTGATGAGTAGCCCCACATGTCGGAGCATACAAACAAAATGAAATTACAAAAAATAACGGATCACCGATAATAAAGACGGATCACCGATTACAATAATAAATAACGGATCACCGATAACATAGACGGATCACCGATTACAATAATAAATAACGGATCACCGATATCATAGACGGATCACCGATTACAATAACCTTTAATGCTTTAGAGGAGGGAGGATTCCGAAGCAGTCATCTTCGTTGTCATCTCCGAGGGATATGAATGGCTCTTCACCGCTACATGATCCGAGGAACCGCATGAAGACTCGATCTTGTCACAGGAGTCGCTCCATGACTTTAAAATATTCTTCTTCTGTAACACCCCAAATCTAACACGTACAAAGCACGTGAGAGAAGGAGGTTACTCGCAAAACATAATCTCTACTCACAAATACCAAACTGGTATACCTCAAGTTCTTATAAGAATAATCCACAATTTCATACATCCAACACTAAAAAAATATAAACTCTCCAGAAATATAAAATAAAACCAACAAAGTCTCAAAACCCAAATTACAAGTTCAAGATCGAAATAAACTAAAAAGAAACATGAGTCTATTCTTCTTCTTATTCGAATGGCGAACAGAAACGAAAATCCCTAACACCAGGGCTAAGCATACCTCTCAAAGGAACTTAATCTGCAAAAAGTAATGACGAGGGGTGAGCCGTCAACTCGGTAAGTAAAACCATTCCTAACACACTAGGCCTATCGATACCCAAAATATATTGCAAGCCTCATTTTATTTAAAAACATATATATCATAATCCGTAATTTCATAAAACGATATCTTAGGATAAAGTAACATAAATTCGCTGTAATTTAGAATCTCAAAAGCATAGTTACTTCCAAAAGCAAATCATATATCACGTTCATAGAAAACATAACGTAAATCCATAAGAATTCAGAATGTCAAAAACATAGTTACTTATTAAGGCAAATCATATTCACATGTACAGAAAACATAACGTAAGCTCATGTCACATAGTGTCACCTATAGTCCTTGACCCTACCGCATGTAATCAAAATATTATGTGCACATTCGTAACTTATACCCAAGGTCGGTCCGCATGTATATATCGTATATTACGATCGTAATCGTAATCAGAATAACTACGGACAACGAGCCAAAACATAATGATTTATACGTGGCACTTTGCACTATATGTGGCACTTTGCGACGCTTTGGCCTTCAAGAGGTGGCCCCCATATAGTCTCAAGAGGTGGCCCCCGTACAATCATAAACAATTTAAATCATATATGGGTACAAAACATTCGTATCAAATTCATAAAAGTCCATAACAATACTTTAGGCTTGCACACAATTTTACAGATAAAATCATAAAAGGTAGTAATGTCATTAAATATTTTACATATTGAAAAGCATTTATAAAATATTTTGTTAAAAGAATTCAGATTTGAAAACGTTTTCATAAACTGGATTTGGTATGAAAATCCTTTAATTTTCTAAATAGTATAAAGACATTTATACTTATAATAATACTATCAAAATACTTATATATATCCAGTATACTAGGAATGAAGTTACTTACCTTGATAAGAAGATCTTGAACTACCCACTTCTAAATCCCTAAGAGCCTTCAACACCTTAACAAATCAAAAATAACTATTAATAACTCACTCTAAGAATTTGTCTTTCTAATTCATTCCCGCACAGGTCTGATCTTAGAATTTTAACTCTTAATCTAAAACTCGGAATGACATAATATTCTACAACGCTATTCTGGACATCCATGAGTACCTCATATAAAGGTTTGAAGAGGATCTGAGATCAAAAACATTTTTAAAACTATTTATTTACCAACAATTCCAAAACTGTTTTCTCATAACCTTAACCGAACAGAACCTGTTCTGAGAATTTTATAAAATGAAATACTTATCATAAAATTATGAAATTAAAACTGGAGATACTAAACATGTATATTAACATCTGTATAAAATTACATAATTTTCCGAGTTCATTTGATAGTGAAAATAATTCTGTAAACCCGATTGGACTGTTGGAATTACAGTTTTCCAGTGCAGTGGTTTCTAATTCGAAAATACATATTAAATTGAAAACGAAATCAAATTTGATGAAATAAAATTTATTAAGGAAGCTATATATGTCTATTTTCCAGAATGTAAATTTCTAAGAAAAATTCGTTCACAAAGTATCAGTAAAAAAAAATCAAGATATCATGCTGTCCAGAAATCATCCTACATGCTTATTATGCCAAGGGTTGATTAACCAAACTCCTAATTAATCCAAACCCCAAACAAAACCCAAACACATCCTATATCATGCATCAAGATCTAAAACAAATCTCAAATCATGTCAACATAAACCTTACATAGAATAATTTAAAACAAATCTTGAAGGGATTGAAGATGGTATGCATACCGATTGCTTTGATTCTCTCCTAAACAAGAATTGAATCATAGGGTTAGAGTGAAAAGATGTTATGAACAATAGAGAGGAGAGGGAATAAGAATATGGGAAGTTTTCTTTTTCTTTTAGGGTTATGAAAAAGATGGAGTAAAAGATGAATTTATAGGGAATGGGATTTTGGAGAAATAGCCCTTTTGTAAAAACTAACTTATAAATAACCTCATTAATAACTTAATACCCTTTTCTACCCTTTTCTAATAAAAAGGCCTCCATAAATCCTAGTGAAAGCCCAATTCCATAATGGAATTTTTTTTTTCGGGCGTTACAATTCTCCCCTCCTTAAAAAAAATTTCGTCCTCGAAATTAGTCAAGAATTCTTGTTCAACTCATAAGCAATTCAGTCTCACATGGTACATTTCAAATCACCTCTAATAAGGGGCAATCGAGCATATATCATATTAGTCCCTACCCTAAAGATCTACTATCTCTAATAACCTCATGGCGAACAATACCATTGATATGATAGATTGTGCTTAAGAAATCTATCATCAAATAAAGTCTATGTAATCCCAAACCTATTCTCTCGATACCACAATTGTAACACCCAAATCTAACACGCATAAAGCACGTGAGAGAAGGAGGTTACTCTGAAAACATAATCTCTACTCACAAATACCAAACTGGTATACCTCAAGTTCTTATAAGAATAATCCACAATTTCATACATCCAACACTAAAAAAATATAAACTCTCCAGAAATATAAAATAAAACCAACAAAGTCTCAAAACCCAAATTACAAGTTCAAGATCGAAATAAACTAAAAAGAAACATGAGTCTATTCTTCTTCTTATTCGAATGGCGAACAGAAACGAAAATCCCTAACACCAGGGCTAAGCATACCTCTCAAAGGAACTTAATCTGCAAAAAGTAATGACGAGGGGTGAGCCGTCAACTCGGTAAGTAAAACCATTCCTAACACACTAGGCCTATCGATACCCAAAATATATTGCAAGCCTCATTTTATTTAAAAACATATATATCATAATCCGTAATTTCATAAAACGATATCTTAGGATAAAGTAACATAAATTCGCTGTAATTTAGAATCTCAAAAGCATAGTTACTTCCAAAAGCAAATCATATATCACGTTCATAGAAAACATAACGTAAATCCATAAGAATTCAGAATGTCAAAAACATAGTTACTTATTAAGGCAAATCATATTCACATGTACAGAAAACATAACGTAAGCTCATGTCACATAGTGTCACCTATAGTCCCGGTGACCCGCCTGCATGTAATCAAAATATTATGTGCACATTCAGAACTTATACCCAGTGCTGGTCCAGACAGATATATCGTATATTACGATCAGAATCAGAATCAGAATAACTACGGACAACGAGCCAAAACATAATGATTTATACGTGGCACTTTGCACTACTTTTTTACGCTTTGGCCTTCAAGAGGTGGCCCCCATATAGTCTCAAGAGGTGGCCCCCGTACAATCATAAACAATTTAAATCATATATGGGTACAAAACATTCGTATCAAATTCATAAAAGTCCATAACAATACTTTAGGCTTGCACACAATTTTACAGATAAAATCATAAAAGGTAGTAATGTCATTAAATATTTTACATATTGAAAAGCATTTATAAAATATTTTGTTAAAAGAATTCAGATTTGAAAACGTTTACAAATCGGATTTGGTATGAAAATCCTTTAATTTTCTAAATAGTATAAAGACATTTATACTTATAATAATACTATCAAAATACTTATATATATCCAGTATACTAGGAATGAAGTTACTTACCTTGATAAGAAGATCTTGAACTACCCACTTCTAAATCCCTAAGAGCCTTCAACACCTTAACAAATCAAAAATAACTATTAATAACTCACTCTAAGAATTTGTCTTTCTAATTCATTCCCGCACAGGTCTGATCTTAGAATTTTAACTCTTAATCTAAAACTCGGAATGACATAATATTCTACAACGCTATTCTGGACATCCATGAGTACCTCATATAAAGGTTTGAAGAGGATCTGAGATCAAAAACATTTTTAAAACTATTTATTTACCAACAATTCCAAAACTGTTTTCTCATAACCTTAACCGAACAGAACCTGTTCTGAGAATTTTATAAAATGAAATACTTATCATAAAATTATGAAATTAAAACTGGAGATACTAAACATGTATATTAACATCTGTATAAAATTACATAATTTTCCGAGTTCATTTGATAGTGAAAATAATTCTGTAAACCCGATTGGACTGTTGGAATTACAGTTTTCCAGTGCAGTGGTTTCTAATTCGAAAATACATATTAAATTGAAAACGAAATCAAATTTGATGAAATAAAATTTATTAAGGATATGTCTATTTTCCAGAATATAAATTTCTAAGAAAAATTCGTTCACAAAGTATCAGTCAAAAAAATCAAGATATCATGCTGTCCAGAAATCATCCTACATGCTTATTATGCCAAGGGTTGATTAACCAAACTCCTAATTAATCCAAACCCCAAACAAAACCCAAACACATCCTATATCATGCATCAAGATCTAAAACAAATCTCAAATCATGTCAACATAAACCTTACATAGAATAATTTAAAACAAATCTTGAAGGGATTGAAGATGGTATACATACCGATTGCTTTGATTCTCTCCTAAACAATATTTGAATCATAGGGTTAGAGTGAAAAGTTGTTATGAACAATAGAGGAGAGGAATAAGAATATGGGAAGTTTTCTTTTTCTTTTAGGGTTATGAAAAAGATGGAGTAAAAGATGAATTTATAGGGAATGGGATTTTGGAGAAATAGCCCTTTTGTAAAAACTAACTTATAAATAACCTCATTAATAACTTAATACCCTTTTCACCCTTTTCTAATAAAAAGGCTCCATAAATCCTAGTGAAAGCCCAATTCCATAATGGAATTTTTTTTCATGTTACATCTTCGCCTTGGCACCGCCAAAAGGGACCGAGCTTTAGATTGGGAAAGGAAAGCCCCGAGCTTTGACATCTCTAATCGGGGTTTCGATATGTGAGGATAGCCGCTTTGGACTATGGTAATGGATAGCTTTGAATGTTCACAAATTTTGACCACCATTTTACTTTAAAGGTTCTTTGAAGGATGAGTGATTCTTGCATGAAACCTAAGGTTCCACATCCATACCCATGGTAGAAGAAGTTCGCATGTAAATGCAGAAATGGAGAAAACGCTTCGATTCTCAGGGTATAATGGGCTTTGAAAAGATTTAGACAACTGGTGCTAGAGTGAGGATGTCCGCTTGACCAAAATAATTCCACCATTGTTGGAACCATTTGGTAAGCTTTGCACGGTTATTTTGAATCAAGAAGAATAACCATGAATGGGACTTTTTGGATTTTGAATGAAGAAGGTGTTGAACTGTGCTGCTGGTAATCACAATACGTGAAAGAAAGGAAATGGATCAATTGAATTTGAAAATATAGATGGAAGGATTTAGGCTTGTTGAGTAGGTCATTCCAATCGCTTTGGGCTCAAGACTTTGGTGATGGTTGAGAATAGCAGCTCGTAACGAGCATCACTGAGATAAAAATGTTTGAATTTCACAGATTCTGTGAATTCCAAAATGCTTTGATAGTAAGGCTGGGGTTTTGATAAATCCCATGGTTTGAAAAACCAGCCTTTGGGAAAAATCTTTAGCATTGCTTGAAATGGGTCAGTATGGTAAAACCCATCTTCCATAGATAAAATGTTTTGGAAATAGGTTTTATCAAACCATTCCGAAGTTTTCTTTAAAAGCTTTGTTTGTGAAAGGACAATCTGGGAGGATGAACTTTCACCAGAAAGAACTATGTTTTGAGAAGAAGTTTTTGAAATTTCTTTAGAAATGGATTTTTCTTTTTGAATTTCTTCTTTTGGAGAAATCTGACTTTGGGAAAAGCTTTGTAAGGCGAGCATAAGCTCAGGAGATTTAGAAATGGATTGCATCCATTCTTTTACCTGTTCCTGGGAGGAAAGGGCTTTAGATCGAGCTTCATGAGCTTCCTGTTCTTCTACCATATCAATCCAAGATTTGATAGGCTTTTGTATGTGATCACAAGAGAGCAATTTTTCTTTGAGGAGAGGATGCTTTAGAGGTGTCCGGGACACGTGGTCTTCGAGGATCCCTTTCCTTTGTCTCTTTTCTTGGGTGGCATTATCTGCTTTGAAGAAATTCGTTAGAAAATCGTGAGAGAATTTGTATCTCCTTTAATAAACTCAATATCGAAATCAAAGACACTTAAAATGGCTTGCCAACGCAAAAATTTGTTTTGATGCAATGTTTTGAACATCTTTTCTAAAACATGTTTCAAATTTTGCAATCAATTCTTAGTAAAAATCTTTGATTTAGTAAGTCGCTTTGAAATTTGGAAATGCATAAAACAATGGATAAAATCTCTTTTTTAATGGTAGAATAATTTTTCTGACATTCATTCCAATGAGCAGAAACATACTGGACTACCTGTTCTTTATTATTATCCAATTGCTTTAATATCCCACCATATCCTAAATCTGATGCATCGGTTTCAACAATTTTAGGTAATGCAGGATTAGCAAGAAATAAGCACGGAATGTCTTTAACCATATTCTTTATCTGTCTAACAATTTTAGTATGCTCTTCTGACCATGCAATGGGCTTCTTTTTTAACCTATCATGCAATGGTTTTGCTATCCTAATGGCATTAGGACAGAAATCAAGAACATAATTTAAGCTTCCCAAAAATCTTTGCAATTGGGTTTTATCAAGGATTTTATCAGGAAACTTGTCAGTAAAGGCAAAAGATCTTTCAATAGGAATGATGGTTCCTTTTGAAATGTAATGACCAAGAAACCTGATCTTTGTTTGAAATAAAGAAATCTTTGTACTAGAAATAGCAAGACCAGCCTTTCTAGTTGTAAAATAAAAAGTCTTTAAATGTTTAAGATGTTGATCTATTGATTGAGAAAAAATCAATACATCATCAATGTAAACAATACAGAATTCGGAAAGGGGATTATAAATGTCATTCATAATCCTCAAATTCGGGCGTGCATTCTTTAAACCAAAAGGCATTATCGTCTATTCATACCGCCAAATGGAACAAAGAAAAGCGCTTTTATAACGGTCATTATTCGATGAATTTGAATTTGCCAAAATCGATTTCATGTCAAATTTCAAAATACGAATGAAGAATGGAGTTTTACAAATCCTTTTATTAGGTATTGGTACCTAATCCATTTTAAAGCTTTATTAAGGGGTTTGTAGTTTATGACAAGTCTTGGTGTTCCTCTTTCTATTTCAGAATTTTGTTGACATAGAAAAGACAAGACAAGGAGATCTAGATTTAGTAATCAAACCTTTGTTTTCTAAATCTTTAATCTCATTTCTACATGTTGTTCCAATTCAACATTCATTTGAATTGGGCTTTAGAGGTATTTGTCTTTCATCAAAAGAAGGCTCATAAGGCAAATCTACCAAGTGTTGTTTTCTTTTCCAAAAGCAGCTTGGTAAATCAAAGACAAATTTCTTTTTGATTTGAGTTTCAAAATCGAAATTTTCTTTGTAAGAAATCATCTTTCAAATGACTTTCTATTCTTGTAAACTCAATTCTTTTTGCAAACAGACTAAATTAGTTTGTTTGGTTTTAAGAAGAACATTAATTTCATTCTGGTAAACAGAACAAGCTTTAACAATATTTAAATCTCTAGTTTTAGGTTTTTCAATAAAAGGAAAAATTAAAATTTTTTCTTTTGCTTTGAAAGAGATATTATCATAATTTACAGTATAAGGGGTTATAAGATTTATAAACGGAGTTCCCAAAATAATGATATGGCTAATATCATTTGTTAAAACAAAAGAGGTTTTGATTTTAAATCCATTATTAAGAACAGACGCATCAACTTTTGCATTAACTTTTATTTTGAATCACATGGCGTAAAGCCTTTCTTTAGTTTTCGATGCATGTTTTGTGATAACATATTCTTTGATGCAATTCAAATCAGCACCCGTGTCAAATCAGGCAATGGCGTCAATTTTCAAATTCTTTAGAAAAGACAAAGTGACTTTAATCAAGTATTTTCTTATGGTGATTTGTTTTAAAACACAGAGAAAATCATCAGGTATAGACTCAATGTTATTAAGATCTTCACCATCAGAATTTGAATTATTATCGTAATTACCTTGTAATTGATTTTGTAGAAAAGTCGAATGGTTTCGTAATCCTTTTCTCGCTTTTCTTTTAAATCTCGATCTCAATTTTAATGTCTTTTTTCTCGCTTTGGTGATCTTGTACATTTGGGGTTTTTTTCTTGGATTTCTTCTTGTCCAAGATTTCAGTGAGATCATAGGCATTCTTTTAACGGTTATAGCTTTGTAAGTCTCAGTTTATCAAAAGTCTTTAAAAGTTTATCAAGATATTCTTTTCAAGAGTAGATCGAAATATGTTTAACAAGTTCAAGCAAAGTTTCTCGATCCCTAGTTAAAACATTGATTTTCTTAAATACGATTCTGAATCGTAATCATCACCGCTTGAAAAAGAAGTATCGTAATCAAAATTATTTAATTCATCAACTCAGAAAGGATCACCGCTCCTGCTAAGGAGAAATTTGAACTGAGTCGAGGACTCAATGAGCAGGAGAGATTTTAGAGAGTTTCTTCATCGAGACCAAGCTCGTGAAGTTTTTATCGACCGCAAAATCTCGCAGAGATGACCTTTTGGGCACTTATAACAAGTGGCTTCTTTGAAATTGAAAGGGGTTCTTTGTTTGGCTTTGTAATCTTTCTTTTAGTAGAAATTGGGCTTTATAAGGCCTCAAGGTTTCTTATAAAAGCGTTCTAAAATCGATTTGGATTTCTTATAAGGTTTTGACTTGTAATGTTTTGTAAGTGTTTCGGAGAACACTTACCATTACGCCTTTGGAAGTGGAGACTTTAAACGGTCATAGTTAAACTGCTTACAAAAGTCGCCTAGTTCATGCTTAGATGCCTAAGCTCCCATTTCGTGCGTTTTGTAATTTCAAGTCTCAAATCTTTAGACCTTCCTTGTTGATTTAAACTAACTAATTCACCATGTGAGGTCGCCATAAGGAATACGATTGTCATGAAGGGCTTTAATAGAGTTTCTAACTTTTCTCCAAGAGAGTAGGTAAACCAAAGAAGGAATTTTTCTTTCCAAGTTGTATGGTTTGCATCATCTCAAGAAAAGTCGACAAGAAAGTGGCTTTGTAGCTTTGGAAATCACTAAGTTTTCTACATCCTGTTACGTAAGAACTCAAAGATTTTTGTCTATGAAGGATCACCTATGAAACGGGGATACGGTGATGATCATGGCAACAAGATCCCATTGTGGTCGTTTATTTCATCAAGAACGGGTATACCATCCTCGCCGCTGATTGAATTTAGATTTCTATTTGTCGTTGCAGTGGTAAGATGATCCCACCAACCTTTAAGTTGACTGAAACTCGCAACAAGAATTTCTCGAATGGCCTTGTCAAGTTCCCGATTGGGTTTTATAGTATCACGCCATGGTCATCCGTCAGAACAAACCTAAAATATCAGATTTTGACATACCATCAATATTCCACTCATAGATCAAGATGCATTAAACCGAGATTGGTTTAAGGCACCAGTCTATTATCTATGGCTAGATCCGTGGAGTTTTGATGTTCGGGAGTGCTAATTCCAATGGACACGATCGACTTTGTGAGAGGTGATCTTCGAATGCTTCTATATCCGGCGAGGCTATGTAAGATGATCGATCCCGATTTATTTCTAACTCTACTAGTTGGGGAGTATCGTGAGCAATTTGTACTTTGTAAGGTACAAGAAGATGCTTCATTTTGTTGTTGTTCTTTAACGGCTCGTAAACCGATGAATCTCGAACAAGCTTTTGACTATGTTTCAAACCCGGAAAGGTTCGAAAACAGTTCTTTAAGCTTTTTCAAGGAATCGATTACGAATCGTAAGGACTTGAATGGTTGACTTTGATCCGACTTTCATCCTAGTCAACTGCTTTTCCTATTGTATTTAGATTAGCATTGCAGAAATTATTCCGCTGAATAATGCTATCTAAATTTTTCTGGATCATTGGCTTTTGGTTTTATATGAGCGAGAGGCTTGATCCGAACAGTGAGGTTCTCCATGGTTTACGGTTACGCCCCCAAGAGTGGACGCTGTAATCAATGGTTCCATCGTTGTTCCGATAGATTCCATTCAAAGGACCTTTTACGCATTGCGATTGGATTTGTTTTCGAAAGGATAAGAAATATTATTATCGTAAACATAAATCTCAAACCAATCAAAAACATAATGTGGACTTTATGCAAATTTACAAACTCAAAATAATTTTCTTGAATTTCTTTTCTTTGTTTAAGAAATGTTTAAAAACCAAAGTCTTTTTCTTTGTTATTCGTGAATAAAAATCTTTACGGTTAAGAGTTTTATCAAACTCAAAATCTTTCAAGGACATTTATGACATTCTCTGGACCGCAGAGAAGGTCGGAGAAGTCGGCGAGGCGTTCCTTCTTCCCGCTTTAGTTCTGCTTGGTTCACTAGTGTAGATCGGACGAGGAATACTAGTAGTGTAATCAACGTAACGATAGATGTACTTGGTATATCCGAGGTGGAAAACCTCGGTTGGCTTTTAAAAAGGCAAGTTTACGATCGGACTTTTGAGAATTTCTTTTCCAATATCAAGATCGGAAATTGAATCTCATCGAAGTCATGAGAATCTAAGATGTAGATCTCCTAAAGGATAATTTGACTTTTCCGTCTCAATACCGAGTTACATTTAACTCAGATTTGGCTCAAATTGTTTAGAATTCATTGAGTGGTTCTTCAAGAATCCATTCTTCCCGAAGATTGATATCTTCCACTGGATCGGGTCTGTACGACATGTTGTTTGCTTTTAGACAAGTCACCGCAAGAGAAGAGTTTCATCTCTTTCGACGAATTTACGCCAGATGAACGCCGAGACCATAGCTTTGTATGATATTTTGAAAATCAAGCGCGACCGGAATGCATCCTTCTAACATACTTGTGAGTTTTGATCCAGGATCATGCTTTCCAAAATATTTTTGTCTTTAAGAGAAACTGTTATGTTCGATAGCACAAATGAAATGGGTCCTTTATGCAGACTAGATTCAATACTACCGAGTAGAGAATCATCAAAAGAGATGAACCTCCCATCCCCGAGGACAAGAAGAATAAGTGTTTAATCCTTCTTTAGTCGTGGCTTTATTCCTACTGGATTAAACCGATATGAATATAATTAAAATTCTTTTTCTTAAATTCTTTAAAGAATCTTCGTAAAATAAATGAATTGTCCGAAATGGCTTTGAAAGAGTGATATCTCTTTCTTCGCCTTTTATGACAAAATCGCCTTTAGAAAATCGAGTTTTTCATATTGTAAATCTTATCTTTAGAAATCTTCGTAAATCCCAATTGTCAATTGCTTTATCAAAATTTTCAACAATGAATTCTTCTGAATTCACTACGTTCTTTGAAACACTAGTCTTCTCGGAAGAAGAGCTAGAGAAAGATTGTGCTCTACAGAGCAAAGACTCCATGAGATGCAAAAATTTTAAAAAGACTTCAAAATGTTCTAAATGGCAAAGTCAAATGTCTTAGCCAAGAGTCGGTCTTATCGCCTGTAAACACGCTCGGACTTACACCCAAATACTACCCAAGCACCCGAAGGCAACCCTTTACCGATTAGTCAATTTTTAATCTTATCCAAATTTTAACACACACACAAAATCTTTAAACCATAAAACACTACTTCCCCTTGGCTCTGATACCAATAAGGACCGGGATCGTGGAAAGAGTGAATGATCAAATTAATTTTTGTTGTCAAATTTTAATAACCAATTTTAAAAGGGAAATGGTACGGGCGTTGTATTACCGCAGATCGATGCGTAACTTAATCGCTGACCCGTGATCCGACTTAGAATGCATCAATAGTCCGACAATCGGGTTTCCACCGATATACCCACAAAGTGTTCCTTTACCGCCTTTAGATATTATTAATTTTTATTTGTGGCAAGCAGCACCATAAGGCTCGTAGAAAATACTAACCGGAACCCGTAAATAGTATTCGATTGGAGAGAAGAAGAGAATACGACTCATGACGTAGATCCTGGCCTTCGCCTTGTAAGATAAGAAGAATAGACGGCAGATCCGATAAAGATCACCGCTAGATGCTTAAAATAAATTTGCGTAAATTTAAACATACATGACTTTAAACTTTATTACGCCTTTTAAATAAAGACATGAATTGAACTTACATGTAGACTTGAAATCGAATGCTTTAAAGAAATAAGATGAAAGAGTTCGAGAAATAATTTGTAAGACATGTGAAAATTTCCTCAAGTCTTCTGATTTCAAAGTCAGGATTGAGGATTATATGAGAAAAGAACGAACCGCCTTCTTCAAACCCTTTCGCTTCTTTATATAGACTCAGAGGCTCGCAAAGTCTTCAAAGTCAGTGAGACATTACGGGGTGGCCCCACATGTCGGAGCATCTTTGACTTTGCTTTGCTTTGACGAAAGAAATTTCACATGCCTGGAGCATACAAACAAATGAAATTACAAAAATAACGGATCACCGATAATAAAGACGGATCACCGACATAATAATAAATAACTGATCACCGATAACATGACGGATCACCGATTACATAATAATAAATAACGGATCACCGATATCATAGACGGATCACCGATTACAATAACCTTTAATGCTTTAGAGGAGGGAGGATTCCGAAGCAGTCATCTTCGTTGTCATCTCCGAGGGATATGAATGGCTCTTCACCGCTACGATCCGAGGAACCCCGATGTAAGACTCGATCTATGGGAGTCGTTCCATGACTTTAAAATATTCTTCTTCGCCTGCACCGCCAAAAGCGGATCGAGCTTTTAGATTGGGAAAGGAAAGTTCTCGAGCTTTGACATCTCTAATACCGGGGCTCGATATGCGAGGATAGCCGCTGACTACAGAATGGATAGCTGAATGTTCACAAATTTTGACCACCATTTTACTTTAAAGCGTTCTTCAAGGATGAGCTGATTCGGGTATGAAACCCATGTTCCACATCCATACCCATGGTAGAAGAAGTTCGCATAAATGCAGAAACGGAGAAAACGCTTCGATTCTAGCAGGGTATAATGGGCTTTGAAAAGATTTAGACAACCTGCATGCTAGAGTGAGGATGTCCGCTTGACCAAAATAATTCCACCATTGTTGGAACCGCTGTGTTTTGCACGGTTATTTTGAATCAAGGTTAATAACCATGAATGGGACTTTTTGGATTTTGAATGAAGGCGTTGAACTGTGCCCGCTGGTAATCCCAATAGTGAAAGAAAGGCAATGGTTCATTTGATTTTGAAAAATTTAATGGAAGGCTTTAGTGCTCATGGAGTAGTCATTCCAATCCGCTTGGGCTCAAGACTTTGCGATGGTCAGAGAATAAAGTGTGCTCGTAACGAGCATCACCGAGATAAAATGTTCAATTTCACAGATTCTGGAATTCCAAAATGCTTTGATAAGAAGTGGGTTTTGATAAACCCATGGTTCAAAAACCAGCTGGGAAAAATCTTTAAGATTGCTTGAAATGGGTCAAGATGGTAAAACCCATCTTCCATAGATAAATGTTTTGAAATAGTTTTATCAAACCATTCAAGTTTTCTTTAAAAGCTTGTTTGTGAAAGGACAACTAGAGGATGAACTTTCACCGTAAAGAACTATGCTTTCGAGAAGAAGTTTTGAAATTTCTTGTAAATGGATTTTTCTTTTGAATTTCTTCTTTTGGAGAAATCGACTTTGGGAAAAGCTTTGTAAAGCGACGTAAGCTCGGAGATTTAGAAATGGATTGCATCCATTCTTTTACTGTTCACAGGAGGAAGGGCTTTAGATCGAGCTTCGCTTCGTTCTACCATATCAATCCAAGATTTGATAGGCTTTGCGGATGTGATTCTTTGAAGAGAGCAATTTTTTCTTTAGGAGGAGAGGATGCTTTAGAGGGTGTGGGACACAGGGGTCTTTGAGGATCACTTTCACTGTCTCTTTTCTTGGGTGGCATTATACATTTTGAAGAAATTCCACAGTTAGAAAATCGGGGAGAGAATTTGTATCTCCTTTAATAAACTCGATATCGAAATCAAAGACACTTAAAATGGCTTGACGTGCAAAAATTTGTTTTGATGCGATGTTTTGAACATCTTTTCTAAAACATGTTTTGCGACTTTTGCAATCAATTCTTAGTAAAAATCTTTGATTTAGTAAGTAACTTTGAAATTTGGAAATGCATAAAACAATGGATAAAATCTCTTTTTAATGGTAGAATAATTTTTACGACATTCATTCAATGGCGGACATCTTGGACTACATTTTATTATTATCAATTCTTTAATATCCCATATCACCGTCGATGCATCGGTTTCAACAATTTTAGGTAATGTCTGATTAGCGAAATAAACGGAATGTCTTTAACCATATTCTTTATCTGTCTAACAATTTTAGTATGCTCTTGACCATGCAATGGGCTTCTTTTAACTTTTATGCAATGGTTTGCTTGCTATCAATGGCATTAGAAATCAAGAACATAATTTAAGCTTCCAAAATCTTTGCAATTGGGTTTTATCGAGTTTTATCGAAACTTGTCGATAAAGGCAAAGATCTTTCAATAGGAATGATGGTTCCTTTTGAAATGTAATGACAAGAAACCTGATCTTTGTTTGAAATAAAGAAATCTTTGTACTAGAAATAGCAAGACCAGCCTTTCTAGTTGTAAAATAAAAAGTCTTTAAATGTTTAAGATGTTGATCTATTGATTGAGAAAAAATCAATACATCATCAATGTAAACAATCTGAAATTCGGAAGGGATTATAAATGTCATTCATAATCCTTTGAAATTACGAAGGTGCATTAAACAAACGAGCATTCTTGTCCATTCATCTTGGCCAAATGGAGCGATAAGCGGTTTTAGGTCATTTGGATGAATTTGAATTTGCAAAATCACGATTTCATGTCAAATTTGAAAATATGAATGAAGAATGGAGTTTTTGAAGCAAATCCTTTTATTAGGTATTGGGTACTAATCCATTTAAAAGCTTTATTAAGGGGTTTGTAGTTTATGACAAGTCTTGGTGTTCCTCTTTCTATTTGAATTTTGTTGACATAAGCGGCACAAGACCAAGGAGATCTAGATTTAGTAATCAAACCTTTGTTTCTAAATCTTTAATCTCATTCTACAATGTTGTTCAATTCAACATTCATTTGAATTAGGCGGGCTTTAGTAGGTATTTGTCTTTCATCGAAGGCTCGTAAAACCGTCCAAGTGTTGTTTTCTTTTCAGCGGTTGGTAAATCGGCCAAATTTCTTTTTGATTTGAGTTTCAAAATCGAAATTTTCTTTTATGAAATCATCTTTCAAATGACTTTTATTCTTGTAAAACTCAATTCTTTTTGACGAGACTAAATTAGTTTGTTTGGTTTTAAGAAAGAACATTAATTTCATTACGGTAAACAAGCTTTAACAATATTTAAATCTAGTTTTAGGTTTTTCGATAAAGGAAAAATTAAAATTTTTCTTTTGCTTTGAAAGAGATATTATCATAATTCTGATATAAGGGTTATAAGATTTATAAGCGGAGTTCCCAAAATAATGATATGGCTAATATCATTTGTTAAAACAAAAGAGGTTTTGATTTTAAATCCATTATTAAGAGCATCAACTTTTGCATTAACTTTTAATTTTGAATTGTTGGCGTGACCTTTTTTACGATGCGAGATGTTTTGGGATAACATCTTCTTTGATGCAATTCAAATCAGCACCAGTGTCAAATAAGGCAATGGCGTCAATTTCAAATTCTTTAGAAAAAGACAAAGTGACTTTAATCAAGTATTTTCTTATGGTGATTTGTTTTAAAACACAGAGAAAATCATCAGGTATAGACTCAATGTTATTAAGATCTTCACCATCAGAATTTGAATTATTATCAGAATTACCTTGTAATTGATTTTGTAGTAAAAAGTGAATGGTTTGAATCCTTTTACCTTTTCTTTTAAATCTCGATCTCGATTTTAATGTCTTTAATCTCCTTTGGAGATCTTGAACGATAGGGTTGTTTTCTTGGATTTCTTGGTTTGACTTGTAATGTTTCTTTTAATGGTTTGAGAATCTTACCATTCGTTTTAAGTGGACTTTAAGCGAATTCGTAGTTAAGCTTTACAAAAGCCTTTAAAATCTAGCTTGATTTCTTTTGTAATTTGATCGGAATCTTTAGACCTTCCTTGTTGTTAACTAATTCACCATAGGTGGTTTAAGGAATCGATTGTCATGAAGGAGCTTTAATAGAGTTTAACTTCTCAAAGAGAGTAGGTAAAGGAATTTTCTTTCAGATGGTTTATCGTCTCTTAAGAAAAGTCAGTGAAGAAAGTGGCTTTGTGGCTTTGGAAATCACTGTTTTAACATAAGTTATGTAGTAACTTCATTTTGTCTCTGGGTGAGAAGGATCACTTTTATGAAATGAAGGGATATGGTGATAAGGTGGCATCACGATAGGTTTGTTTATTTAAAGAATGGGTATACCGTCTCGTCGGTTTGGATTGAATTTAGGATTCTGTTGCTTGTTGTGAAGATGATCCTGACCTTTAAGTTGACGAGAAACTGAAATTTGATGGCCTTGTCGGAAGTTCTGATTGGGTTTATAGGCATTGGTGCCATGGTCATCGTTGATAAACTAAAATATTGTACTCGGACATACCATTGATATTCCTCATGGGGAGATCGTTAAGAGATTGGTTTAAGGCAATCCCAATGTCATGTCACTAGATCGGTGGGTTTTGATGTTTGGAGTCTTAATTCCCAATGGACACGATTGACTTTAGGAGTAGGATCTTCTTGGAATCTTTATGTCAGGAGGTATAGAAGATGATTGATCTGATTTATTTCTGAACTCTACTAGTTTGGGGAGTATCGGGAGCAATTTACTTTAAGGCGAAGAAGAGATGCTTATTTTGTTAAGTTGTTCTTTAATGCAGTAAATCGATTTAGAATCTTGAAAGCTTTTGACTATGTTTGAAACACGGAAGGTTTGAAAATGATTAAGCTTTTCGAATCGATTTGATGAATCGAAGGGACTTGAATGGTTGACTTTTGGATCGATCTATCTGATCATTTTCTATTATTTAGATTAGCATTGCAGAAATTATCGGTGAATAATGCTATCTAAATTTTTCTGATCATTTGGCTTTTGGTTTTTAAGGAGACTTTGATCGAATAGGAGGTTCTCATGGTTTATGGTTACGCTCAAGGGGATGCTCGAGAATCGATGGTTATCGTTATAGATTCATTGGGTGACCTTTTTAGCATTGTGATTGGATTTGTTTCTTTGAAAGGATAAGAAATATTATTATCGAGCTTGTAAATCTCGAGAATCGAAAAACATAATGTGGACTTTATGGATTTACAAACTCATAATTCTGATTTCTTTTTTCTTTGGTTTGAAATGTTTAAAAACGAAATTCTTTTTCTTTGATACGTGAATAAAAATCTTTATGAAGAGTTTTATCAAACTAATCTTTTGAAGGACATTTATGACATTCTACTGTTTGAGAGAAGGTTGGAGAAATCGGAGAGAGGTTCCTTCTTTCTTTAGTTCTTGTTGTACTAGTGTAGATTGGATGAGGAATACTAGTAGTGTAATCAGAAGCGTATAGATGTACCAGTATATCGAGGTGAAAACCTCGGTTGGCTTTGAAAAACAAGTTTATGACCGAAGGACTTTTGAAATTTCTTTTCAATATTGAAATCTTGGAAATTGAATCTCTATCGAAGTTGGAGAATCTAGAAGATGTAGATCTCACCAAGGATAATTTGACTTTTTAAATCGAATCTTTGAGTTCATTTTGCAACTCTGTATTTGGCTCAAGTGTTTAGGAATTCTTGGTTGAGTGGCTCGTGAGAATCCATTCTTGGAAGATTGATATCTTTCATTGGATTTGTCTAGGTATGGATGTTTGCTTTAGACAAGTCGATTACGAAGAGTTTAATCTCTTTTTATGGAATTTATCTTTGCGTATTGAACGAGAAATGTTTTGTATGATATTTTTGAAAATCAAACGGAGCAGATCCTTCAACATATGGTAGTTGTGAGTTTTGATCTGGCAGGATCATGCTTTCAAAATATTTTTGTCTTTAAAAGCGTATGTTTGGATAGCGGTCAAATGAAATGGGTCCTCTGAGACTAGATTCAATCTTGAGTAGAGAATCATGAAGGAGATGAACCTCCGTCCGCGAGGGCGTGAGAATAGAAGTGTTTAATCCTTCTTTAGTCAAGGGCTTTATTCTACTTGGATTAAGCGATATGAATATAATTAAAATTCTTTTAAATTAAAGAATCTTGGAAAATAAATGAATTATGCGAAATGGCTTTGAAAGAGTGATATCTCTTTCTTGATCTTTATGACAAAATCGGTCTTTAGAAAATCGAGTTTTTCATATTAAATCTTATCTTTAGAAATCTTTGGTAAATCCCGATTGTCAATTGCTTTATCAAAATTTTCAACAATGAATTCTTGAATTCCTCGTTCTTTGAAACACTAGTCTTCTCGGAAGAAGAGCTAGAAAGATTGTGCTCTGAGCGAAGACTCATGAGATCAAAATTTTAAAAGACTTGAAAATGTTCTAAATGGCAAAGTAAAATGTCTTAGGCTAAGAGTTGGTCTTCTTTGTAAACACGTCGGGACTTACCCATACTACAGAAGGCAACCCTACCGATTAGTCAATTTTTAATCTTATCAATTTTAACACAAAATCTTTAAACCATAAAACACTACTTCCGGCGGCTCGATATAAGGTGGGATCGTGGAAAGTAGGTGAATGATCAAATTAATTCTTTTTAATGGTTATAGCTTTAGAAGTCTCAGGTTTATCAAAAGTCTTTAAAAGTTTATCAAGATATTCTTTTTGAAGAGTAGGATCAGAAATATGTTTAACAAGTTCAAGCAAAGTTTCTTGATCCCTAGTTAAAACATTGATTTTCTTTAAATATGATTACGAATGAATCATCAACTGAAAAGTGAATCGAAATTATTTAATTAAATGACTGTAAAGGATCCTGTCTCTTAGAGAATCTGAGTCGGAGGACTCGATGAGCGGAAAAGATTTTAGAGAGTTTCGAGACCAAGCTCGTGAAGTTTTTACTGAAAAATCTCGCTGAAATGTTTTGTACTTATGGCTCTTTGAATTGAAAGGGTTCTGTTTGGCTTTGTAATCTTTCTTTTAGAAATTGGAGCCTTATAAGGCTGAGGTTTCTTATAAGCGTTCTCTAAATCTTTAGTCTTATAAGGTTTGACTTGTAATGTTTCTTGTAAGGTTGGAGAACACTTACCAAATCTTTATGGAGACTTTAAGCGGGTGTGGTTAAGCGATTTTACAGTTAAATGTTTTGTCTAGCTCCATTTGACGTTTTTGTAATTTGAACAAATCTTTAGACCTTCCTTGTTGTGAAACTAACTAATTCACCATGGTGATAAATAAGAATCGATTGTCATGAAGGGCTTTAATAGAGTTTAACTTTTTCTCTAAGAGTGGGTAAAGAGAATTTTCTTTCAGTCATTGTTTACATTGATGATGTATTGATTTTCTCAATCAATATCAACATCAACGTTAAAGACTTTTGTTTACAATAGAAATGGTCTTCTATTTCTAGTAAGATTTCTTTAACAAGATCGGGTTTCTTGGTCATTACATTTGAAAAGGAACATCGTTCTATTGAAAGATCTTTTGCCTTTGACAAGTTTCAGAAAATCCTTGATAAAACCAATTGAATTTTGGGAAACTTAAATTATGTTCTTGATTTACGCAATGCCATTAGGATAGCAAAACCATTGCATGATAGGTTAAAAAGAAGCCCGTTCGTGTGAGGAAAATCTAAAATTGACAGATAAAGAATATGGTTAAAGACATTCCGTGCTTATTTCTTGCTAATCTGCATTACAAATTGTTGAAAGATGCATGATTTAGGATATGGTGGGATATTAAAGCAATTGGATAATAATAAAACGAGGTAGTCCGGTATGTTTCTCGTTGGAATGAATATGAAAAATTATTCACCGTTAAAGAATTTTATCCATTGTTTTATGTTTAAATTTCAAAGCGACTTACTAAATCAAAGATTTTTACTAAAATTGATTTAAAAGAAAACATGTTTTAGAAAAGATGTTCAAAACGTTGCATCAAACAAATTTTTACGTTGGCAAACCATTTTAAGTGTCTTTGATTTGATATTGAGTTATTAAAGGAATAAATTCTCACGATTTTCTAACGAGAATTTCTTAGCTTGAATAATGCCGCGAAAGAGACAAAAAGGGATCTCGAGACCTGTGTCCGGACATACAAAGCATCCTCTCTGAAAAATTGCTCTCTTGTGATCACATCTGCAACTATCAATCTTGGATTGATATGGTGAAAAACAGGGAAGCTCGTGAAGCTCGATCACTTTCCTGAGCAGGTAAAAGAATGGATGATCATTTTCTAAATCTGAGCTTATGCTGCCTTAAAAATTTTCAGTGGTTTCTCGAAGAAGAAATTGAAATCCATTTAAAGAAATTTAAAAACTTTGAAAACAGTTCTTCGGTGAAAGTTCATTAGTTGTCTTTCAAAACAAACTTTTTAAAAACTTGAATGGTTTGATAAAACTATTTAAAACATTTATCTATGGAAGATGGGTTTTGTCTTGACATTTAAGCAATCTTAAGATTTTCCCAATTTGGTTTTGAACCATGGGTTATCAAAACCCAATTCTTATCAAGCATTTGGAATTCCGAGAATCTGTGAAATTGACATTTTATCTCGTGCTCGTTCGAGCATTTATTCGTCATAAAGTCTTGAGCGAAAGCGATTGGAATGACACTCGCGAGCAAAACCTTCAAATTTTAATCAAATGAACCATACTCTTTGCTTGGGATTCAACGTGATTCAATAGCCTCATTCAATCCAAAAGTCCCGTTCATGGTTATTAACTTGATTGAAAATAATGGTGCAAAACACCTGGTTCCAATGATGGTGAATTATTTTGGTCAAGGACATCCTCGCTCTAAAAGATTGTCTAAATCTTTGAAGCCCATTATACCCTCGGAATGAAGCGTTTTCTCCGTTCTGTTTCATGAACCTTCTACCATGGGTATGGATGTGGAACATGGGTTTCGTAGAATGGTCATCCTTGAAGAACCTTTAAGTAAAATGGTGGTCAAAATTTGGGAACATTCAGTATCCATTACCGTAGTCAGCTATGCATATCGACGGTTAGAGATGTCAAAGCTCGAGAGACTTTCCTTTCAATCTAAAGCTCGATCCCTTTTGGCGGTGCAGGCGAAGAAGAATATTTTAAAGTCATGGAACAGCCTCGCAACAAGATCGTAGTCTTCGTCACGGCCTCGCATCATGACAACAAGAGCTATTCATATCCCTGAGATGACAACAATCCTCCTCCTCCTCTAAAGCATTAAAGGTTATTGTAATCGGTGATCCGCTCATGATATCGGTGATCCGTTATTTATTATTGTAATCGTGATCCGCTCATGTTATCGGTGATCCGTTATTTATTATTGTAATCGGTGATCCGTCTTTATTATCGGTGATCCGTTATTTTTTGTAATTTCATTTTGTTTGTATGCTCCGACATGTGGGGCTACTCATCACTAAAGCAAAAGCAAAAGTCAAAAGATGCTCCGACATGTGGGGCCACCCCCATAATGTCTCCACCAACTTTGAAGACTTTGCAAGCCTCTCAAGTCTATATAAAGAAGCAAAGGAGTTTGAAGAAGGCATTCGTTTTCTTTTCTCCTCTCCTCTAATCCTCTCAACTTTGAGAAATCAAAGAAGACTTCGAGGAAATTTTCCTGTCTTCTAAAATTATTTCTCAAACTCTTTCTGTACTATTTCTTTAAAGCATTCAATTTCAAGTCTACATGTAAGTTCAATTCATGTCTTTATTTAAAGACTGTAATAAAGTTTAAAGTCATGTATGTTTAAATTTCTGCAAATTTATTTTAAAGCATCTAGCAGACTGATCTTTATCAGATCTGCCATACAACTGCTACTATCTTCTAAGGCAAAGAGACCGGATCTCTGTCCTTAGTCGTATTTCTCTTCTTCCTCTCCAATCAGAATACTATTTCTGGGTTCCAGATTTAGTATTTTCTCTGAGCCTTGTGGTGCACACACTTGCCACAAATAAAGAATTAATAATATCTAAAGACGGTAAAGGAACACTGTAGGTATATCGGCTGGAAACCCGATTGTGCGGACTATTGATCTGTTCTAAGTCAGATCTGGGTCCAAAGGCAGATTAAGTTCTGCATCGATCTGGTAATACAACGCCACGTACCATTTCCCTTTTTAAAATTGGTTATTAAAATTTGACAACAAAGAATTAATTTGATCATTCACCTACTTTCCACGATCCCGGTCCTTATTGGTATCAGAGCCAAGGGGAAGTAGTGTTTTATGGTTTAAAGATTTTGTGTGTGTGTTAAAATTTGGATAAGATTAAAAATTGACTAATCGGTAAAGGGTTGCCTTCGGGTGCTTGGGTAGTATTTGGGTGTAAGTCCCGACGTGTTTACAGGGCAGTAAGACCAACTCTTAGCCTAAGACATTTTACTTTGCCATTTAGAACATTTTGAAGTCTTTTTAAAATTTTTGCATCTCATGGAGTCTTTGCTCTGTAGAGCACAATCTTTCTCTAGCTCTTCTTCCGAGAAGACTAGTGTTTCAAAGAACGAGTGAATCGTAAGAATTCATTGTTGAAAATTTTGATAAAGCAATTGACAATTGGGATTTACCAAAGATTTCTAAAGATAAGATTTACAATATGAAAAAACTCGATTTTCTAAAGACTGATTTTGTCATAAAGACTGAAGAAAGAGATATCACTCTTTCAAAGCCATTTCAGACAATTCATTTATTTTCTGAAGATTCTTTAAAGAATTTAAGAAAAAAGAATTTTAATTATATTCATATCGGTTTAATCCAAGTAGGAATAAAGCCCTTGACTCAAAAAGGATTAAACACTTCTATTCTGCCGTCCTCGCGATGGGAGGTTCATCTCCTTTGATGATTCTCTACTCGAAGATTGAATCTAGTCAGAAAGGACCCATTTCATTCGATCGCTATCCAAACATAACAGCTTTCTTAAAGACAAAAATATTTTGAAAGCATGATCCCATGTATCAAAACTCACAACTACCATATGTTGTAAGGATCTCTTCGCCTTTGATTTTCAAAATATCATACAAAGCTATGGTCTCGCTGCTCAATACGCAAAGATAAATTCCACCAAAAAGAGATGAAACTCTTCTGCATCGACTTGTCTAAAGCAAACACCGCCATACCTAGACAATCCAATGGAAAGATATCAATCTTCCGTAAGAATGGATTCTCAAGAGCCACTCAACCAAGAATTCCTAAACACTGAGCCAAATACGTAGTTGCAAAATGTAACTCAAGATTCGTATCTGAAAAGTCAAATTATCCTTGTGAGATCTACATCTTCAGATTCTCCGCAACTTCGACAGAGATTCAATTTCCAAGACTTTCAATATTGGAAAAGAAATTTCAAAAGTCCCTTCGGTCATAAACTTGCCTTTTCAAAGCCAACCGAGGTTTTCCACCTCAGATATACCAAGTACATCTATACGTTCTGTTGATTACACTACTAGTATTCCTCATCCAATCTACACTAGTAGACAACAAGAACTAAAGAGAAGGAACCTTCTCCTCCGACTTCTCCAACCTTCTCTGCGGTCACAGAGAATGTCATAAATGTCCTTCAAAAAGATTTTGAGTTTGATAAAACTCTTCTTCATAAAGATTTTTATTCACAGAATAACAAAGAAAAAAGACTTTGGTTTTTTAAACATTTCTTAAACCAAAGAAAAGAAATTCAAGAGAATTATTTTGAGTTTGTAAATTTGCATAAAGTCCACATTATGTTTTTTGATTGGTTTGAGATTTATGTTTCTGATAATAATATTTCTTATCCTTTCAAAGAAACAAATCCAATCACAATGCGTAAAAAGGTCACTGAATGGAATCTATCAGACACTGATGGAACCATTGATTCTGAGCATCCCCCTCTTAGGAGCGTAACCATAAACCATGGAGAACCTCCTATTCAGATCAAAGCCTCTCCTTATAAAAACCAAAAGCCAAATGATCCAGAGAAAAATTTAGATAGCATTATTCAACAGAATAATTTCTGCAATGCTAATCTAAATACAATAGGAAAACAGTTGACTAGGATAGAGAGTCAGATCCAAAAGTCAACCATTCAAGTCCCTTCTGATTCATCAAAATCTGATTCCTTGAAAAAGCTTAAAGAACCTATTTTCAAACCTTTCCAGGTTTCGAAACATAGTCAAAAGCTTGTTCAAGATTCTAAATCGGATTTTACCAGAGCCATTAAAGAACAACTTAACAAAATAGAAGCATCTTCTTCTTCTGCTTCTAAAGTACAAATTGCTCCTGATACTCCCCAAACTAGTAGAGTTCAGGAAATAAATCAGGATCAATCATCTTCTATAGCCTCCTCAGATATAGAAGCATTCCAAGAAGATCCTACTCCTAAAGTCAATCGTGTCCATTGGGAATTAGCACTCCCAAACATCAAAACTCCACCAGATCTAGCCATAGATAATAGACCTAGTGCCTTAAACCAATCTCGGTTTAATGCATCTTCAGTCTATGAGTGGAATATTGATGGTATGTCCGAGTACAATATTTTAGGTTTGTTGCAACAGATGACCATGGCAGCCAATGCCTATAAAACCCAATCAGGAACTTCTGACAAGGCCATTGCAGAAATTTCGTCAGTGTTTCACGGTCAACTTAAAGGTTGGGATCATCTTCACCAAACAAAGAACAAATAAATCCTAAATTCAATCCAAACCGACGAGGATGGTATACCCATTCTTGATGAAATAAATGTTCTATTCGTGATGTCACACCTTGATCATCACCATATCCCTTCATTTCATAGGTGATCCTTCTCACCTTAGAGACAAAAATGCTGAGTTACTACATAACTTGAGATGTAGAAAACTTAGTGATTTCCAAAGCTACAAAGCCACTTTCTTCACTCGACTTTTCTTAAGAGATGATGCAAACCATACAACTTGGAAAGAAAAATTCCTTGCTGGTTTACCTACTCTCTTAGGAGAAAAAGTTAGAAACTCTATTAAAGCCCTTCATGACAATCGTATTCCTTATGACGACCTCACCTATGGTGAATTAGTTAGTTTCGTCAACAAGGAAGGTCTAAAGATTTGCCAAGACTTGAAATTACAAAAACGCCTGAAATGGGAGCTTAGACAGTCTAAGCATGAACTAGGCAGCTTTTGTAAACAGGTTAACTATGACCCGTTTAAAGTCTCCACATCCAAAGACTGTCATGGTAAGTGTACTCCTAAACCTAACAAGAAACATTACAAGTCAAAACCTTATAAGAAATCCAAATCTGATTTTAGAGAACGCTTTTATAAGAAACCTTCAAGGCCTTATAAGAAGCCCAATTTCTCTAAAAAGAAAGATTACAAAGCCAAACAAAGAACCCCTTTCAATTTCAAAGAAGCCACTTGTTATAAGTGCCACCAAAAAGGTCATACTGCGAGATTTTGCAGAGTCAATAAAAAACTTCACGAGCTTGGTCTCGATGAAGAAACTCTCTCTAAAATCTCTCCTCTGCTCATTGAGTCCTCTGACTCAGATTCAAATTTCTCCTTAACCGGAGACAGTGATCCTTTACAGGTTGATGAATTAAATAATTTTGATTCTGATACTTCTTTTTCAAGCAGTGATGATTCTGATTCAGAATCATATTTAAAGAAAATCAATGTTTTAACCAGGATCAAGAAACTTTGCTTGAACTTGTTAAACATATTTCGATCCTACTCTTCAAAAAGAATATCTTGATAAACTTTAAAGACTTTGATAAACCCGAGACTTCTAAAGCTATAACCATTAAAAAGAATGCCTATGATCTCACCGAAATTCGACAAGAAGAAATCCAAGAAAACAACCCTATCGTTCAAGATCTCCAAAGGAGATTAAAGACATTAAAATTGAGATCAGAGATTTAAAAGAAAAGCAGAAAAAGGATTCTGAAACCATTCAGCTTTTACTACAAAATCAATTACAAGGTAATTCTGATAATAATTCAAATTCTGATGGTGAAGATCTTAATAAGGACCGGGATCGTGGAAAGTAGGTGAATGATCAAATTAATTCTTTGTTGTCAAATTTTAATAACCAATTTTAAAAAGGGAAATGGTACGTGGCGTTGTATTACCAGATCGATGCAGAACTTAATCTGCCTTTGGACCCAGATCTGACTTAGAACAGATCAATAGTCCGCACAATCGGGTTTCCAGCCGATATACCTACAGTGTTCCTTTACCGTCTTTAGATATTATTAATTCTTTATTTGTGGCAAGTGTGTGCACCACAAGGCTCAGAGAAAATACTAAATCTGGAACCCAGAAATAGTATTCTGATTGGAGAGGAAGAAGAGAAATACGATCATGTAGATCCGGTCTCTTGCCTTGTAAGATAAGAGTATGGCAGATCTGATAAAGATCAGTCTGCTAGATGCTTTAAAATAAATTTGCAGAAATTTAAACATACATGACTTTAAACTTTATTACAGTCTTTAAATAAAGACATGAATTGAACTTACATGTAGACTTGAAATTGAATGCTTTAAAGAAATAGTACAGAAAGAGTTTGAGAAATAATTTTGTAAGATGTGAAAATTTCCTAAGTCTTCTTTGATTTCAAAGTCGAGAGGATTAGAGAGAGAGAAAAGAACCACTACCCAAGCACCAAGGCAACCTCACCGATTAGTCTATTTTTACTCTTATCCAAATTTTAACACACAAACAAAATCTTTAAACAATAAAACACTAATTCCCCTTGGCTCTGATACCAATAAGGACCGGGATCGTGGAAAGTAGGTGAATGATCAAATTAATTCTTTGTTGTCAAATTTTAATAACCAATTTTAAAAAGGGAAATGGTACGTGGCGTTGTATTACCAGATCGATGCAGAACTTAATCTGCCTTTGGACCCAGATCTGACTTAGAACAGATCAATAGTCCGCACAATCGGGTTTCCAGCCGATATACCTACAGTGTTCCTTTACCGTCTTTAGATATTATTAATTCTTTATTTGTGGCAAGTGTGTGCACCACAAGGCTCAGAGAAAATACTAAATCTGGAACCCAGAAATAGTATTCTGATTGGAGAGGAAGAAGAGAAATACTACCCAAGCACCCGAAGGCAACCCTTTACCGATTAGTCAATTTTTAATCTTATCCAAATTTTAACACACACACAAAATCTTTAAACCATAAAACACTACTTCCCCTTGGCTCTGATACCAATAAGGACCGGGATCGTGGAAAGTAGGTGAATGATCAAATTAATTCTTTAGAAAAAGACAAAGTGACTTTAATCAAGTATTTTCTTATGGTGATTTGTTTTAAAACACAGAGAAAATCATCAGGTATAGACTCAATGTTATTAAGATCTTCACCATCAGAATTTGAATTATTATCAGAATTACCTTGTAATTGATTTTGTAGTAAAAGCTGAATGGTTTCAGAATCCTTTTTCTGCTTTTCTTTTAAATCTCTGATCTCAATTTTAATGTCTTTAATCTCCCTTTGGAGATCTTGAACATTAGGGGTTGTTTTCTTGGATTTCTTCTTGTCCAAGATTTCAGTGAGATCATAGGCATTCTTTTTAATGGTTATAGCTTTAGAAGTCTCAGGTTTATCAAAAGTCTTTAAAAGTTTATCAAGATATTCTTTTCAAGAGTAGAGATCGTAAATATGTTTAACAAGTTCAAGCAAAGTTTCTGATCCCTAGTTAAAACATTGATTTTCTTAAATACGATTCGAATCGTAATCATCATCGCTGAAAAGAAGTATCGTAATCAAAATTATTTAATTCATCAACCAGAAAGGATCACCGCTCCTGCTAAGGAGAATTAACTGAAATCGAGGACTCAATGAGCAGGAGAGATTTTAGAGAGAGTTTCTTCATCGAGACCAAGCTCGTGAAGTTTTTATCGACCGCAAAATCCGCAAGATGACCTTTTTGGCACTTATAACAAGTGGCTTCTTTCAAATTGAAAGGGTTCTTTGTTTGGCTTTGTAATCTTTCTTTAGAGAAATTGGGCTTCTTATAAGGCCTCAAGGTTTCTTATAAAAGCCGCTCTAAAATCAGATTTGGATTTCTTATAAGGTTTTGACTTGTAATGTTTCTTGTAAGGTTTCGGAGAACACTTACCATTACGCCTCTTCAAGTGGAGACTTTAAACAGTCATAAGTTAAACTGCTTACAAAGTCGCCTTAGTTCATGCTTAGACTGTCTAAGCTCCCATTTCAGGCGTTTTTGTAATTTCAAGTCTTGGCAAATCTTTAGACCTTCCTTGTTGACGAAACTAACTAATTCACCATAGGTGAGGTCGTCATAAGGAATACGATTGTCATGAAGGGCTTTAATAGTAGTTTCTAACTTTTTCTCCCAAGAGAGAGTAGTAAACCAAAGAAGGAATTTTTCTTTCCAAGTTGTATGGTTTGCATCATCTCAAGAAAAGTCGAGTGAAGAAAGTGGCTTTAGAAGCTTTGGAAATCACTAAGTTTTCTACATCTCAAGTTACGTAAGAACTCAAAGATTTTGTCTCTGCGGTAAGGATCACCCATGAAACGGAGGATATGATGATCAAGGTGGCAACAACATCCCCATTGTGGTCGTTTATTTCATCAAGAACGGGTATACCATCCTCGCCGCTTTGATTGAATTTAGATTTCTATTTGTTGTCGCTTAGTGAGTAAGATGATCCCACCAACCTTTAAGCTGACCAGTTGAAACTCGCAACAAGAATTTCGCAATGGCCTTGTCAAGTTCCTCGATTGGGTTTTATAGGCATTGGCTCGCCATGGTCATCTGTCAGAACAAACCTAAAATATTGTACGGACATACCATCAATATTCCACCATAGATCAAGATGCATTAAACCGAGATTGGTTTAAGGCACCAGTTCATTATCTATGGCTAGATCCGTGGAGTTTTGATATTCTGGGAGTGCTAATTCCCAATGGACACGATTGACTTGTGAGTAGGATCTTTCGGAATGCTTCTATATCCGAGGAGGCTATAAGATGATCGATCCCGATTTATTTCCGAACTCTACTAGTTTGGGAGTATCGTGAGCAATTTGTACTTGTATAAGAAGATGCTTCTATTTTGTTGTTCTTTAATGGCTCGTAAAATCCGATTTAGAATCTTGAACAAGTTGACTATGTTTCAAACCCCGAAAGGTTCAAAATAGTTCTTTAAGCTTTTCAAGAATCAAATTACGAATCGAAGGACTTGAATGGTTGACTTTGATCCTAATTTCTATCCTAGTCAACTGCTTTTCCTATTGTATTTAGATTAGCATTGCGTAAATTATTCGCTGAATAATGCTATCTAAATTTTTCTCCGGATCATTTGGCTTTTGGTTTTATAAGGAGAGGCTTGATCCGAATGTGAGGTTCTCCATGGTTTATGGTTACGCCCCAAGAGGGGATGCTCGTAATCAATGGTTCCACTGGTTCCGATAGATTCCATTCAAAGGACCTTTTACGCATTGTGATTGGATTTGTTTTCGAAAGGATAAGAAATATTATTATCGTAAACATAAATCTCAAACCAATCAAAAACATAATGTGGACTTTATGCAAATTTACAATCGAGGAGGATGTGATCGAAGACATGTGGGCCTCTCACAAGTGGTTGTTTCGTGGTGCGGTTACGTGCAACTGTGTTGGCTGAAATGGTTTGGGGAGTGCTGATTGATGGCTCGCCGAGTCGTTCTTCGGAAGATCTCCGTTGAATTCAGTCTGGGCCGTGATGTTGCTGCGAAGTTCGTCTGCTGTTGAATTGCTGGGCAAACTGTTGAACATATTTGAAATCGAGGCGACCGGGCTGGAGATCGCCAGCATGTCAGTGGTTGACGTCGTGGGTGGCTTTATTCCTGGATAAGTCTTAGATGGCTGGAAGGCGCCATGTTGGATGGCGATCAGTTAAAAGGTCGCTGCGGGCCCAGAATGATGCTGCGGTGAATCTTCTCGTCAGGGTCAGACTCCCGTCACGGTTGAACTTGTCCTAAATGGTTTGAAAGAGCGACATTGGGCTGATCTGCGGATTGAAACACTGTTATGACAATGTGGGTGGCTGGGTGGCAAGAAATCTTCGGTGAATGAATGTGGGGTGAGCTTCATATCAGGTGGTCTGCTGTTCGGTCTTTGTGTAAATCTTTGGTGATAGTCCCAAAATGGGACCTCGTCAATTGCTTAATCTGGGGAATCTTTGGTGCGTCGATTCAACGATCGGTTGCTGTCCCTAATTTTCGGCGATGGTGCGGATCGTTGCTGAACAGCGGTGTCTGGGAGTCTTCCCATAAGAAGGGTGTCTTCTGAAACGAGAAGATCTGGTAAAGACAAATGTTCGATAACGAGCAAGTGGAAGACTCATCAAGTGAGTTGATGCAAAAATGCCTGTAAACGTCGGGCTGACTAAATTAAGCAGAAATGCCTGTGCCAAGAAATGGCCTTACCGCTCGTAAACACGCTTGCGGTAGGTCACCGTGCAAATACTTATCAGTGCCTAACACACCTGGTCAACAAGGCAACCCTTTACCGACTGCAATTTTTAATCTTGTCCAAATGACACACACACAAAATCTTTAAACTATAAAACACTACTCTCGCTCGATACGTCAATAAGACCCATCGTGAAAAGTGGTGGTTCTATCAAATTCTTTTGGTGGTGTTCAGGTAAATCAATGTATTAAAAAGTGAATGCGGTACTGGCGTCAGGAGTTACCGTAGACGACGTGAGTAATGTCGCTTTTCGACCCAGACCGATTTCAGAAAAGCAGTTTTAGATTCGGGATGCTTCTTGGATATACATATGCGGGAAGGCTGCATAGTAAGATGATTGATCCTCGATCACGGTTGTTCCTAACTAGTTTCTACTGGTTTTAGTGGTTTTTTCAATAAAAGGAAAAATTAAAAATTTTTTCTTTTGCTTTGAAAGAGATATTATCGTAATTTCTGAGGTAGCAAGCGGGTTATAAGATTTATAAAACTAGTTCCCAAAATAATGATATGGCTAATATCATTTGTTAAAACAAAAGAGGTTTTGATTTTTAAATCCATTTAAAGAACAGACGATCAACTTTTGCATTAACTTTTAATTTTGAATTAGCCTTTCTTTAGTTTTGCAGATGTTTTGGATAACATCTTCTTCGATGCAATTCAAATTGTCAAATAAGGCAATGGCGCTAATTTCAAATTCTTAGAAAAGACAAAGTGACTTTAATCAAGTATTTTCTTATGGTGATTTGTTTTAAAACACGTAGAAAATCATCAGACTCAATGTTATTAAGATCTTCACCATCAGAATTTGAATTATTATCAGAATTACCTTGTAATTGATTTTGTAGTAAAAGCTGAATGGTTTCAGAATCCTTTTTCTGCTTTTCCTTTAAATCGATCTCAATTTTAATGTCTTTAATCTCCTCGAGATCTTGAACATTAGGGTTGTTTTCTTGGATTTCTTCTTGTCCAAGATTTCGGTGAGATCATAGGCATTCTTTTTAATGGTTATAGCTTTAGAAGTCTCGTGTTTATCAAAAGTCTTTAAAAGTTTATCAAGATATTCTTTTCAAGAGTAGATCGTAAATATGTTTAACAAGTTCAAGCAAAGTTTCGATCCCTAGTTAAAACATTGATTTTCTTTAAATATGATTCGAATCGAATCATCATCACGCTGAAAAAGTATCGTAATCAAAATTATTTAATTCATCAACCTCAGAAGGATCACCGTTAAGGAGAAATTTGAATCAGTCGAGGACTCAATGAGCGGAGGAGATTTTAGAGAGAGTTTCTTCATCGAGACCAAGCTCGTGAAGTTTTTATCGACCGCAAAATCTCGCAGATGACCTTTTGGTGGCACTTATAACAAGTGAAATTGAAAGGGTTCTTGTTTGGCTTTGTAATCTTTTAAAGGGTAGTCCAAACGAATGTCGAAAATTATTCTACCATTAAAAAGAGATTTTATCCATTGTTTATGCATTTCCAAATTTCATTACTAAATCAAAGATTTTTACTAAGAAAAAACATGTTTTAGAAAGATGTTCAAACATTGCATCAAAACAAATTTTGTCTTTGATTTCGATATTGAGTTTATTAAAGGAGATACAAATTCGATTTTCTAACCTTTCTTAGAATAGAGACAAAGGGAAAGGATCCTCAAAGAGTGTCCAGCATCCTCTAAAGAAAATAATCACCAGCCTATCAAATCTTGGATTGATGAACAGAAGCTCGTGAAGCTCGATCTAAAGCCCTTTCCTCCCAGTAAAAGAATGGATGCAATCCATTTCTAAATCTCCGAGCTTATGCCGCTTACAAAGCTTTTCCGTCGATTTCTCGAAGAAGAAATTCAAAAGAAAATCCATTTCTAAAGAAATTTCAAAACTCTTCTCAAACATAGTTCTCGGTGAAAGTTCATCCTATTGTCCTTTCACAAACAAAGCTTTTAAAGAAAACTTGAATGGTTTGATAAAACCTATTTCCAAAACATTTTATCTATGGAAGATGGGTTTTACCATACGACCATTTCAACAATCAAAGATTTTTCCCATGGTTTTTCAAACCATGGGATTTATCAAAACCCCCTTACTATCAAAGCATTTTGGAATTCAGAACTGTGAAATTCAAACATTTTATCTCATGATTTCATTCGAGCCGCCTTATTCTGGCAACCATCCTAAAAGTCTTGAGCCCAAAATGTTGAATGACTACTCAGCCTAAAGCCTTCAAATTTTCAAAATCAAATGAACCATTGCCTTTCTTTCACCTTGGGATTACCAACAGGCCTGGTTCAACACCTTCTTCATTCAAAATCCAAAAAAGTCCCATTCATGGTTATTCTTCAATTCAAAAATAACCGTGCAAAGCTTAAACTGGTTCCAACAATGGTGGAATTATTTTGGTCCAAGCCCGGACATCCTCACTCCTAACGCCATTGTTCAAATCTTTCAAAGCCCATTATACCCCAGAATCCGAAACGTTTTTCTCCATTTCTCGCACGAACTCTTCTACCATGGGTATGGATGTGGAACCTAGGTTTCATACCCAAGAATCCCATCATCCTTCAAAGAACCTTTAAAGTAAAATGGTGGTCAAAATTACACGACCATTCAAAGCTATCCAATACTATAGTCCAAAATCGGCTATCCTCACATATCCAAACCCCAGAGAGATGTCAAAGCTCAGGAACTTTCCTTTCAAATCTAAAGCTCACCTTTTGGCCAAGCAAGAAGAATATTTTAAAGTCATGGAACCTCCTCGCAACAAGATCGTAGTCTTCGGGCCTCGATCCAAGAGCCATTCATATCCCTGAGATGACAACGAAGATGACCGCTTTAATCCTCCTCCTCTAAAGCATTAAAGGTTATTGTAATCGTGATCCGCTATGTTATCGGTGATCCGTTATTTATTATCAGAATTCCGCCTTTATTATCGGTGATCCGTTATTTTTTGTAATTTCATTTTGTTTGTATGCTCCGACATGTGGGGCTACTCATCACTAAAGCAAAAGCAAAAGTCAAAAGATGCTCCGCATGTGCCACCCCATAATGTCTCCACCAACTAAGACTGCAAGCCTCTCAAGTCTATATAAAGCAAAGGAGTTTGAAGAGGCGCTCGTTCTTTTCTCCTCTCCTCTAATCCTCAACTTTGAGAAATCAAAGAAGACTTGAGGAAATTTTCCGTCTTAAAATTATTTCTCAAACTCTTTCTCTTATTTCTTTAAAGCATTCAATTTCAAGTCTACATGTAAGTTCAATTCATGTCTTTATTTAAAGGCGTAATAAAGTTTAAAGTCATGTATGTTTAAATTTCGCAAATTTATTTTAAAGATCTAGCAGACCGATCTTTATCGATCCATACATCACTATCTTCAAGCAAAGAGAGGATCTCGTCAGTATTTCTTCTTCCTCTCCAATCGTAATACTATTTCGGGTTCCGATTTAGTATTTTCTCCGAGCCTTGTACACACTTGCCACAAATAAAGAATTAATAATATCAAAAGACGGTAAAGGAACAACATAGTATATCCGGAAACCCGATTGCGGACTATTGATCCGTTTAAGTCGATCCGGGTCCAAAGGCGATTAAGTTCGCATCGATCCGTAATACAACGCCACGTACATTTCCCTTTTAAAATTGGTTATTAAAATTTGACAACAAAGAATTAATTTGATCATTCACCTTTTCCACGATCCCCCTTATCAAAGAGTTTGAAGAAGTCCCTACAATCCTCTCATTTGAGAAATCAAAGAAGACTAAATTTCAAAATTATTTCTCAAACCTTTATCTATTTCTTTAAAGCATTCAATTTCACATGAAGTTCATTCATGTCTTTATTTAAAGAATAAAGTTTAAAGTCATGTTTAAATTGCAAATTTATTTTAAAGCATCTGATCTTATCGATCCGCCATAATCACTTATCTTCAAGCAAGACTGATCTCTCTTAGTCGTATTTCTCCTCCTCCAATCGTAATACTATTTCGGGTTCGGGACCGGGATCGTGGAAAGTAGGTGAATGATCAAATTAATTCTTTGTTAAAATTGGTAAAATTGTTGTCAAATTTTAATAACCAATTTTAAAAGGGAAATGGTACGTGGCGTTGTATTACCAGATCGATGCAGAACTTAATCGCTTTGGACCCGGATCCGACTTGTAATGATCAATAGTCCGCAATCGGGTTTCCACCGATATACCATGCTGTTCCTTTTTAGATATTATTAATTTTATTTGTGGCAAGTGTGTGCACAAGGCTCGAGAAAATACTAACCGAACCCAAAATAGTATTCTTGGAGTATAAGAGAAATACGACTGATGAGATCCTCTCTTTGCCTTAGAAGATAGTATTGTATGGCGTGATCCGATAAAGATCACCGCTAGATGCTTTAAAATAAATTTGCAGAAATTTAAACATACATGACTTTAAACTTTATTACAGTCTTTAAATAAAGACATGAATTGAACTTACATGTAGACTTGAAATTGAATGCTTTAAAGAAATAGTACAGAAAGAGTTTGAGAAATAATTTTAGAAGACAGGAAAATTTCCTCAAGTCTTCGATTTCTCAAAGTGAGAGAGGATTAGAGGAGAGAAAAGAACGAACTGCCTCTTCAAACTCCTTTGCTTCTTTATATAGACTTGAGAGGCTTGCAAAGTCTTCAAAGTTGGTGGAGACATTATGGGGGTGGCCCCACATGTCGGAGCATCTTTTGACTTTTGCTTTTGCTTTAGTGATGAGTAGCCCCACATGTCGGAGCATACAAACAAAATGAAATTACAAAAAATAACGGATCACCGATAATAAAGACGGATCACCGATTACAATAATAAATAACGGATCACCGATAACATAGACGGATCACCGATTACAATAATAAATAACGGATCACCGATATCATAGACGGATCACCGATTACAATAACCTTTAATGCTTTAGAGGAGGGAGGATTCCGAAGCAGTCATCTTCGTTGTCATCTCCGAGGGATATGAATGGCTCTTCACGACCGAGGAACCCATGAAGACTCGATCTTATGCAGGAGCTCCATGACTTTAAAATATTCTTCGCTGCACCGCCAAAAGTGGACCGAGCTTTAGATTGGGAAAGGAAAGTTCTCGAGCTTTGACATCTCTAATACTGGGGTTTGGATATGTGAGGATAGCCGCTTTGGACTATGGTAATGGATACTTTGAATGTTCAAATTTTGACCACCATTTTACTTTAAAGGTTCTTCAAGGATGAGTCGATTCTGGGTATGAAACCCATGTTCCACATCCATACCCATGGTAGGAAGAAGTTGTATGCAGTAGAAATGGAGAAAACGCTTCTCGATTCCGTAGGGTATAATGGGCTTTGAAAAGATTTAGACAAGGTGGCGAGTGAGGATGTCCGGGATTGTACCAAAATAATTCAACCATTGTTCGAACCAGTTTGGTAATCTTTTCACGGTTAATTTAGCAATGTAGAAGAATAACCATCAATTGGACTATTTTGGATTTGAATGAAGGTGTCAACCAGCCCGCTGGGTAATCCCAATGAAAGAAAGGCAATGGTTCATTTGATTTTGAAAATTTAGATGGAAGGCTTTAGGCTTGTGGAGTAGGTCATTCCACTGTTTTGGGCTCAAGACTTTTAGGATGGTTGCCGTAGAATAGGCAGGCTCAGAATGAGCATCACTGAGATAAAAATGTTTGAATTTCACAGATTCTGTGAATTCCAAAATGCTTTGATAGTAAGGCTGGGGTTTTGATAAATCCCATGGTTTGAAAAACCAGCCTTTGGGAAAAATCTTTAGCATTGCTTGAAATGGGTCAGTATGGTAAAACCCATCTTCCATAGATAATATGTTTTGGAAATAGGTTTTATCAAACCATTCCGAAGTTTTCTTTAAAAGCTTTGTTTGGAAAGGACAACTGAGGATGAACTTTCACCGTAAAGAACTATGTTTGAGAAGAAGTTTTTGAAATTTCTTTAGAAATGGATTTTCTTTTGAATTTCTTCTTTGAGAAATCTGACTTGGGAAAAGTTTGTAAGGCGCAGCAGCATAAGCTCAGAGATTTAGAAATGGATTGCATCCATTCTTTACCCTGCTCCCGGAGGAAAGGGCTTTAGATCGAGCTTCACGAGCTTCCTCGTTCTTCTACCATATCAATCCAAGATTTGATAGGCTTTTGCAGATGTGATCACAAGAGAGCAATTTTCTTTGAGGAGAGGACGCTTTAGAGGTGTCCGGGGACATGTGGTCGAGGATCCCTTTCCTTTGTCTCTTTCTCGGTGGCATTATCTGCTTAAGAAATTCTGTTAGAAAATCGTGAGAGAATTTGTATCTCCTTTAATAAACTCAATATCGAAATCAAAGACACTTAAAATGGCTTGCCAACGCAAAAATTTGTTTTGATGCAATGTTTTGAACATCTTTTCTAAAACATGTTTTGCAATTTGCAATCAATTCTTAGTAAAAATCTTTGATTTAGTAAGTCGCTTTGAAATTTGGAAATGCATAAAACAATGGATAAAATCTCTTTTTTAATGGTAGAATAATTTTTCTGACATTCATTCCAATGAGCAGAAACATACTGGACTACCTGTTCTTTATTATTATCCAATTGCTTTAATATCCCACCATATCCTAAATCTGATGCATCGGTTTCAACAATTTTAGGTAATGCAGGATTAGCAAGAAATAAGCACGGAATGTCTTTAACCATATTCTTTATCTGTCTAACAATTTTAGTATGCTCTTCTGACCATGCAATGGGCTTCTTTTTTAACCTATCATGCAATGGTTTTGCTATCCTAATGGCATTAGGACAGAAATCAAGAACATAATTTAAGCTTCCCACAAATCTTTGCAATTGGGTTTTATCAAGGATTTTATCAGGAAACTTGTCAAGAAGGCAAAAGATCTTCAATCAGAACGATGGTTCCTTTGAAATGTAATGACCAAGAAACCCGATCTTTGTTTGAAATAAAGAAATCTGTACTAGAAATACAAGACCAAATTTTCTAGTTGTAAAATAAAAAGTCTATAATTGTTTAAGATGTTGATCTATTGATTGAGAAAAATTCAATACAGCTTAAATGTAATCAAGACACAATTCTGTAAGTGGATTATAAATGACTTTCATAATCCTTTGAAATTGGTGCATTCTTTAAACCAAAAGGCATTATCGTCTATTCATACCGCCAAATGGAACAAGAAAAGCAGCTTTATAACTATTATTCGATGAATTTGAATTTGCTAAAACTCGATTTCATGTCAAATTTCAAAATACGAACGAAGAATGGAGTTTTAAGCAAATCCTTTTATTGTGTATTGTACCTAATCCATTTTAAAGCTTTATTAAGGGTTTGTAGTTTATGAAGTCTCGGTGTTCCTCTTCTATTTCGTAATTTTGTTGACATAGAAGTGCATAAGACCAAGGAGATCTAGATTTAGTAATCAAACCTTTGTTTTCTAAATCTTTAATCTCATTTCTACACGTTGTTCCAATTCAACATTCATTTGAATCGGGCTTTAAGAGGTATTTGTCTTCATCAAAAGAAGGCTCATAAGGCAAATCTACCAAGTGTTGTTTTCTTTCCAAAAGCAGCTTGGTAAATCAAAGACAAATTTCTTTTTTCGATTTGAGTTTCAAAATCGAAATTTTCTTTGTAAGAAATCATCTTTCAAATGACTTTCTATTCTTGTAAAACTCAATTCTTTTGCAAATGCACTAAATTAGTTTGTTTGGTTTTAAGAAGAACATTAATTTCATTCTCGTAAATGTAATGCTTTAACAATATTTAAATTTAGTTTTAGGTTTTTCAATAAAAGGAAAAATTAAAATTTTTCTTTGCTTTAAAAAGAGATATTATCATAATTTACAGTATAAGGGGTTATAAGATTTATAAACGGAGTTCCCAAAATAATGATATGGCTAATATCATTTGTTAAAACAAAAGAGGTTTTGATTTTAAATCCATTATTAAGAACAGACGCATCAACTTTTGCATTAACTTTAATTTTGAATCATGCAGTAAAGCCTTTCTTTAGTTTTCTCGATGCAGATGTTTGGGATAACATCTTCTTCGATGCAATTCAAATCAGCACCAGTGTCAAATAAGGCAATGGCGTCAATTTCAAATTCTTTAGAAAAAGACAAAGTGACTTTAATCAAGTATTTTCTTATGGTGATTTGTTTTAAAACACAGAGAAAATCATCAGGTATAGACTCAATGTTATTAAGATCTTCACCATCAGAATTTGAATTATTATCAGAATTACCTTGTAATTGATTTCAGTAAAAGTCGAATGGTTTCGTAATCCTTTTTCTCGCTTTTCTTTAAATCTCGATCTCAATTTTAATGTCTTTAATCTCCCTTCGAGATCTTGAACATTGTGGTTGTTTTCGGATTTCTTCGTCCAAGATTTCAAAGGAGATCATAGGCATTCTTTTAACGGTTATAGCTTGTAAGTCTCAGTTTATCAAAAGTCTTTAAAAGTTTATCAAGATATTCTTTTCAAGAGTAGATCGTAAATATGTTTAACAAGTTCAAGCAAAGTTTCGATCCCTAGCTAAAACATCGATTTTCTAAATACGATTCCAATCGTAATCATCATCGCTGAAAAGAAGCATCGTAATCAAAATTATTTAATTCATCAACCTCAGAAAGGATCACCGCTCCTAATGAGAAATTAACTGAGTGAGGACTCAATGAGCAGAGGAGAGATTTTAGAGAGAGTTTCTTCATCGAGACCAAGCTCGTGAAGTTTTTATCGACCGCAAAATCTCGCAAGATGACCTTTTCGTGGCACTTATAACAAGTGGCTTTGAAATTGAAAGGGGTTCTTTGTTTGGCTTTGTAATCTTCTTTTAGAGAAATCGGGCTTTTATGCGCCTCAAGGTTTCTTATAAAAGCCGCTTCAAAATCGATTCGATTTCTTATAAGGTTTTGACTTGTAATGCTTCTTGTAAGGTTTCGGAGAACACTTACCATTACGCCTTTTGGAAGTGAGACTTAAACCAAGTCATAGTTAAACTGCTTACAAAAGTCGCCAGTTCACGCCAGACCTGCCTAAGCTCCCATTTCGTGCTTTTTGTAATTTCAAGTCTTGGCAAATCTCAGACCTTCCTCGTTGATTTAAACTAACTAATTCACCATATTAGAGGACGTCATAATGAATACGATTGTCAAGAAGGGCTTTAATAGAGTTTCTAACTTTATCTCCTAAGAGAGTAGGTAAACCAGCAAGGAATTTTTCTATCCAAGTTGTATGGTTTGCATCATCTCTTAAGAAAAGTCGAGTGAAGAAAGTGGCTTCAGAAGCTTTTGGAAATCACTAAGTTTTCTACATCTCAAGTTACGTAAGAACTCAAAGATTTTGTCTCTAAGTAAGGATCACCCATGAAACGGGCGGATACGCGATGATCATGGCAACAAAGATCCCGAATAGGTGTTTATTTCATCAAGAACGGGTATACCATCCTCGCTACTGATTGAATTTAGATTTCTATTTGTCGCTTAGTGGTAAGATGATCCCACCAACCTTTAAGTTGACCATGAAACCCGCAACAAGAATTTCGCAACGGCCTTGTCAAGTTCCCGATCGGGTTTTATAGGCATCACGCCATGGTCATCTCTGTCAAACAAACCTAAAATATTGTACTATGACATACCATCAATATTCCACTATAGATCAAGATGCATTAAACCGAGATTGGTCGCGCACCAGGTCTATTATCTGGTAGATCCTGTGGAGTTTTGATGTTTGGGAGTGCATAAATGGACACGATCGACTTGTGAGTGATCTTCGAATGCTTCTATATCCGAGGAGGCTATAAGATGATTGATCCTGATTTATTTCCTAACTACTAGTTGGGAGTATCGTGAGCAATTTGTACTGTTGGTAAAGATGCTTCTATTTTGTTGTTGTTTTTAACGGCTCGTAACCGATGAAATCTGAATGTTGACTATGTTTCAAACCCGAAAGGTTTGAAAATAGTTCTTGCTTTTCAAGAATCGATTGATGAATCGGCGGACTGAATGGTCGACTTTGATCCGATTTCATCCTAGTCAATCGTTTTTCCTATTGTATTTAGATTATCAGAAATTATTCGAATAATGCTATCTAAATTTTCTCGATCATTTGGCTTTGGTTTTATAGAGTTTGATCCTAATAGAGGTTCTCCATGGCGGTTACGCCCAAGAGTGGATTCGTAATCAACGGTTCCATCGTCGAGATTCCATTCTGACCTTTTACGCATCATGATTTGTTTCTTGAAAGGATAAGAAATATTATTATCGTAAACATAAATCTAAAACCAATCAAAAACATAATGCGGACTTTATGCAAATTTACAAACTCAAAATAATTCTTTGAATTTTCTTCGTTTAAGAAATGTTTAAAAACCAAAGTCTTTTTCTTTGTTATTCGTGAATAAAAATCTTATACAAGAGTTTTATCAAACTCAAAATCAAGACATTTATGATTCTTCGACCGCAGAGAAGGTCGAGAGTTTTATTCCTTCTTCCGCTTAGTTCTGTTGTCACTAGTGTAGATCGGATGAGGAATACTAGTAGTGTAATCAATGTAACGATAGATACTTGGTATATCCGAGGTGGAAAACCCCGCTGGCTTCAGGCAAGTTTATAATCGGACTTTGAGAATTTCTTTCCAATATCAAGATCGAAATTGAATCTCATCAAGTCGGAGAATCAAGATGTAGATCTCCCAAAGGATAATTTGATTTCTAATACCGAGTTACATTTGCAACTCAGACGCTCAAATTGTTAGAATTACATTGAAAGGGTCCTTCAAGAATCCATTCTTCCCAAGATTGATATCTTTCCATTGGATCTAGTGATGTTTGCTTTAGACAAGTCACCGCAAGAGAAGAGTTTCATCTTTTGATCGAATTTATGCCGACAATCCGAGACCATAGCTTTGTATGATATTTCAAAATCGCACGAACAATGCATCCTTCTAACATACGGTAGCAGAGTTTTGACCAGAGGATCATGCTTTCCAAAATATTTTTGTCTTTAAGAGAACTCATATGTTCGATAGCAAATGAAATGGGTCCTCATGAGACTAGATTCAATACTACCGAGTAGAATCATCAAAGGAGATGAACCTCCCATCCCCGAGACAGAAGAATAAGGTTTAATCCTTCTTTAACAATTTATTCCTACTGATTAAACCGATAATATAATTAAAATTCTTTTCTTAAATTCTTAAAGAATCTTCTAAAATAAATGAATTGTCCAAATGGCTTTGAAAGATGACTTTCTTCACCTTTATGACAAAATCGCCTTAAAAATCGAGTTTTTCATATTGTAAATCTTATCAGAAATCTAAATCCTAATTGTCAATTGCTTTATCAAAATTTTCAACAACGACCACCACGTTTCTTGAAACACTAGTCTTCAAGAAGTAGAGAAAGATCAGGTTTACAGCAAAGACTAATGAGATGCAAAATTTTAAAAAGACTTCAAAATGTTCTAAAAGTAAATGTCTTAGGCAAGAGTTGGTCTTATCGCTCAGAAACACGCCGACTTACACCCAAATACTACCCAAGCACCAAGGCAACCTTTACCGATTAGTCAATTTTAATCTTATCCAAATTTTAACACACACACAAAATCTTTAAACTATAAACACTTTCCCTCGATACAAGGACCGGATCGTGGAGTGAATGATCAAATTAATTTTGTTGTCAAATTTAATAACCAATTTTAAAAGGGAAATGGTACGAGGCGAAGTATTACCAGATCGATGCAGAACTTAATCGCTGACCCAGATCCGACTTGAATGATCAATAGTCCGCGACACCGGGTTTCCACCGATATACCATGTTGTTCCTCACCGCCTTTAGATATTATTAATTTTATTGCAAGCAATAAACTCAATTTAACCCGAAAAGATTCATCAGAGAAGAAGAGAATACGACCAAGATAGATCCGCCTCGCCTAAGATAAGATATGTATGGCGATCCGATAAAGATCTTAGATGAAAATAAATTAGTAAATTTAAACATACGACTTTAACTTTATTACGCCTTTAAATAATCAACTTACAAGACTGAAATTGAATGCTTGAAATAAGACAGAAGAGTTCGAGAAATAATTAGAAAGAAATTTCAAGTCTTTGATTTCCCAGAGGAAAGAGGAGAGATAACCGCCTTCAAACCCTCGCTTTTATATGACCATTTGCAAAGTCTCAGACTTATGGAATCTTTTCGATGATTAGCCCACATCGAAAGCATACAAACAATGAACAAAATAACAAATAAAGACACCGATAATAAAAAACGATCACCGATAACATAGATCACAAAATAACATCACAATATCATGAGATCACGACAATCCCTTAATGCAGTGAGGAGGATCCGTCATCTCATGATAATTTAATCCCACGACCGAGAACCCACGATCATCGTCATAATATCTCCATTTTAAAATATTCTTCAAATCGCTGATTTAGATCAAGAGTCAGCCATCTAACCGATATGAACAGCCGCTGACTGTAATGATATGATCTCGTTCACACCACCATTTTTTCGTTCTGAAACCGACTACGAACCTGGTTCCACATCCATACCCATGGTAAGAAGTTCGCATGTAAACAGAAACGGAGAAAACGCTTTATTCTCCAGAGGGTATAATGGGCTTTGAAAAGATTTATAACCGTATGGCGTAGAGCGAGGATGTCCGCTTGACCAAAATAATTACACCATTGTTGGAACCATTTTTGCACGGTTATTTTTGAATCAAGTTAATAACCATGAACGGGACTTTTTGGATTTTGAATGAATGTTGAATCAGTGCCCGCTGGTAATCCCAATAGTGAAAGAAAGGCAATGGTTCATTTGATTTTGAAAATTTAATGAAGGCTTTAGTGCTCATGGAGTAGTCATTCCAATCGCTTGGGCTCAAGACTTTGTGATGGTCAGAGAATGGCAGTTCGTAACGAGCATCATCGAGATAAAATGTTCAATTTCACAGATTCTCGAATTCCAAAATGCTTGATAGTAAGGCTGGGTTTCGATAAATCCCATGGTTCAAAACCAAATTGGGAAAAATCTTTAAGATTGCTTGAAATGGGTCAAGATGGTAAAAACCCATCTTCCATAGATAAAATGTTTTGAAATAGTTTTATCAAACCATTCAAGTTTTCTTTAAAAGCTTTGTCAGAAAGGACAATCTAGAGGATGAACTTTCACCGTAAAGAACTACGTTTTGAGAAGAAGTTTTTGAAATTTCTTTAAATGGATTTTTCTTTTCAATTTCTTCTTTCGAGAAATCTGACTGGGAAAAGTTTAGGCGCGAGCATAAGCTCAGAGATTTAGAAATGGATTGCATCCATTCTTTTACCTGCTCGGGAGGAAAGTGGCTTTAGATCGAGCTTCACGAGCTTCCTGCTTTCTACCATATCAATCCAAGATTTGATAGGCTTTGCAGATGTGATCACAAGAGAGCAATTTTTCATGAGAGGACGCTTAGAGTGTCCTGGACATGGTCTTCGAGGATCCCTTTCCTTTGTCTCTTTCGGTGGCATTATCTGCTTAAGAAATTCTCGTTAGAAAATCGTGAGAGAATTTGTATCTCCTTTAATAAACTCAATATCGAAATCAAAGACACTTAAAATGGCTTGCCAACGTGCAAAAATTTGTTTGATGCAATGTTTTGAACATCTTTTCTAAAACATGTTTTTGCAATCAATCAATTCTTAGTAAAAATCTTTGATTTAGTAAGTCGCTTTGAAATTTGGAAATGCATAAAACAATGGATAAAATCTCTTTTTTAATGGTAGAATAATTTTTCTGACATTCATTCCAATGAGCAGAAACATACTGGACTACCTGTTCTTTATTATTATCCAATTGCTTAAATATCCAACCAAATCCTAAATCAGATGCATCGGTTTCAACAATTTTAGGTAATGCAGGATTAGCAAGAAATAAGCACGGAATGTCTTTAACCATATTCTTTATCTGTCTAACAATTTTAGTATGCTCTTCTGACCATGCAATGGGCTTCTTTTTTAACCTATCATGCAATGGTTTTGCTATCCTAATGGCATTAGGACAGAAATCAAGAACATAATTTAAGCTTCCCAAAAATCTTTGCAATTGGGTTTTATCAAGGATTTTATCAGGAAACTTGTCAGTAAAGGCAAAAGATCTTTCAATAGGAATGATGGTTCCTTTTGAAATGTAATGACCAAGAAACCTGATCTTTGTTTGAAATAAAGAAATCTTTGTACTAGAAATAGCAAGACCAGCCTTTCTAGTTGTAAAATAAAAAGTCTTTAAATGTTTAAGATGTTGATCTATTGATTGAGAAAAAATCAATACATCATCAATGTAAACAATACAGAATTCGGAAAGGGGATTATAAATGTCATTCATAATCCTTTGAAATTCTGAAGGTGCATTCTTTAAACCAAAAGGCACATCGTCATTCATACCGCCAAATGGAACAAAGAAAAGCGCTTTATAATCATTTGATGAATTTGAATTTGCTAAAATCTCGATTTCATGTCAAATTTCAAAATACGAATGAAGAATGGAGTTTTCAAGCAAACTTTTTATTGTGTATTGGGTACCTAATCCATTTTAAAGCTTTATTAAGGGTTTGTAGTTTATGAAGTCTTGGTGTTCCTCTTCTATTTCAGAATTTTTGTTGACATAGAAAGCAAGACAAGACCAAGGAGATCTAGATTTAAGAATCAAACCTTTGTTTTCTAAATCTTTAATCTCATTTCTACATCGTTGTTCCAATTCAACATTCATTTGAATCATGGCTTTAGTAGGTATTTGTCTTTCATCAAAAGAAGGCTCATAAGGCAAATCTACCAAGTGTTGTTTTCTTTTCCAAAAGCAGCTGGTAAATCAAGACAATTTCTTTTTCGATTTGAGTTTCAAAATCGAAATTTTCTTTGTAAGAAATCATCTTTCAAATGACTTTCTATTCTCAGAAACTCAATTCTTTCGCAAATGACTAAATTAGTTTGTTTGGTTTTAAGAAGAACATTAATTTCATTCTGTAAATGTAATGCTTTAACAATATTTAAATCTCTAGTTTTAGGTTTTTCAATAAAAGGAAAAATTAAAATTTTTTCTTTGCTTTGAAAGAGATATTATCATAATTTACAGTATAAGGGGTTATAAGATTTATAAACGGAGTTCCCAAAATAATGATATGGCTAATATCATTTGTTAAAACAAAAGAGGTTTTGATTTTAAATCCATTATTAAGAATGACGATCAACTTTGCATTAACTTTTAATTTTGAATTGTTGGCGGCAGAAAGCCTTTCTTTAGTTTTCTGATGCAGATGTTTTGGGATAACATCTTCTTTGATGCAATTCAAATCAGCACCAGTGTCAAATAAGGCAATGGCGTCAATTTCAAATTCTTTAGAAAAAGACAAAGTGACTTTAATCAAGTATTTTCTTATGGTGATTTGTTTTAAAACACAGAGAAAATCATCAGGTATAGACTCAATGTTATTAAGATCTTCACCATCAGAATTTGAATTATTATCAGAATTACCTTGTAATTGATTTTGTAGTAAAAGCTGAATGGTTTCAGAATCCTTTTTCTGCTTTTCTTTTAAATCTCTGATCTCAATTTTAATGTCTTTAATCTCCCTTTGGAGATCTTGAACATTAGGGGTTGTTTTCTTGGATTTCTTCTAAGGTTTTGACTTGTAATGTTTCTTGTAAGGTTTCGGAGAACACTTACCATTACAGTCTTTGGAAGTGGAGACTTTAAACGGGTCATAGTTAAACTGTTTACAAAAGCTGCCTAGTTCATGCTTAGACTGTCTAAGCTCCCATTTCAGGCGTTTTTGTAATTTCAAGTCTTGGCAAATCTTTAGACCTTCCTTGTTGACGAAACTAACTAATTCACCATAGGTGAGGTCGTCATAAGGAATACGATTGTCATGAAGGGCTTTAATAGAGTTTCTAACTTTTTCTCCTAAGAGAGTAGGTAAACCAGCAAGGAATTTTTCTTTCCAAGTTGTATGGTTCAGATCATCTCAAGAAAAGTCGAGTGAAGAAAGTGGCTTTGTAGCTTGAAATCACCAAGTTTTCTACATCTGTTACGTAAGAACTCAAAGATTTTTGTCTCTAAGCGGTAAGGATCACCCATGAAACGGGCGGATACGGTGATGATCACGTGGCAACAAAGATCCCTGTGGTTTATTTCATCAAGAACGGGTATACCATCCTCGCTGATTGAATTTAGATTTCTATTTGTCATGCTTAATGGTAAGATGATCCCACCAACCTTTAAGTTGACTGAAACTCGCAACAAGAATTTCGCAATGGCCTTGTCAAGTTCCCGATTGGGTTTTATAGGCATTGGCCGCCATGGTCATCTCTGCAACAAAACCTAAAATATTGTACTGGACATACCATCAATATTCCACTATAGATCAAGATGCATTAAACCGAGATTGGTTTATGCACCAGTCTATTATCTATGGCCAGATCTGGAGTTTTGATGTTCGGGAGTGCTAATTCCCAACGGACACGATTGATTTTGTGAGAGTGATCTTCGAATGCTTCTATATCCGAGGAGGCTATGTAAGATGATTGATCCCGATTTATTTCCTAACTCTACTAGTTCGGGGAGTATCGTGAGCAATTTGTACTTGTGGTACAAGATGCTCATTTTGTTGTTGTTCTTTAACGGCTCTGCAAAAACCGATGAATCTCGAACAAGCTTTTGACTATGTTTCAAACCCGAAAGGTTTGAAAATAGTTCTTGCTTTTCAAGAATCGATTAATGAATCGTAAGGACTTGAATGGTTGACTTTGATCCGACTTCTATCCTAGTCAACTGCTTTTCCTATTGTATTTAGATTAGCATTGCAGTAAATTATTCTGCTGAATAATGCTATCTAAATTTTTCTCGATCATTTGGCTTTTGGTTTTATAAGCGAGAGGCTTGATCCGGTGAGGTTCTCCATGGTTTGTTACGCCCCAAGAGGGGATGCTCGTAATCAATGGTTCCATCAAGGTTCCGATAGATTCCATTCAAGGACCTTTTACGCATTGTGATTGGATTTGTTTTCGAAAGGATAAGAAATATTATTATCGTAAACATAAATCTCAAACCAATCAAAAACATAACGTGGACTTTATGCAAATTTACAAACTCAAAATAATTCTTCGAATTTCTTTTCGTTTAAGAAATGTTTAAAACCAAAGTCTTTTTCTTTGTTATTCGTGAATAAAAATCTTTACAAGAAGAGTTTTATCAAACTCAAAATCTTTTCAAGGACATTTATGACATTCTCTGGACCGCAGGGTCGAGAAGTCGGAGGATATGTTCCTTCTCTTCCCGCTTAGTTCTTGTCTACTAGTGTAGATTGGATGAGGAATACTAGTAGTGTAATCAGTAACGATAGATGTACTTGGTATATCCGAGGTGGAAAACCCTGCTGGCTTTTGAAAAGGCAAGTTTACGATCAAGGGACTTTTGAGAATTTCTTTTCCAATATCAAGATCGGAAATCAATCTCTATCGAAGTCATGAGAATCTAGAAGATGTAGATCTCCTAAAGGATAATATGACTTTTCCGTTCAATAATCGAGTTACATTTGCAACTCAGATTTGGCTCAAATTGTTTAGAATTACTTGAGTGGTTCCTTCAAGAATCCATTCTTCCAAGATTGATATCTTCCATTGGATTTGTCTAGTACGACGTTGTTTGCTTTAGACAAGTCACCTGCAAGAGAAGAGTTTCATCTCTTTGATCGGAATTTACGCCAGATCAACGCCGAGACCATAGCTTTGTATGATATTTTGAAAATCAAGGCGACCGGAACAGATCCTTCTAAAATATGGTAGTTGTGAGTTTTGATCTGTAGGATCATGCTTTCCAAAATATTTTTGTCTTTAAGAGAAATCATATGTTTGGATAGCAAAATGAAATGGGTCCTTTACAGACTAGATTCAATACTACCGAAGAGAGAATCATCAAAGGAGATTTAACCTCCCATCCCCGAGGACAAAGAATAAAGTGTTTAATCCTTCTTTAGTCAAGGGCTTTATTCCTACTTGGATTAAACCGATATGAATATAATTAAAATTCTTTTTCTTAAATTCTTAAAGAATCTTCTAAAATAAATGAATTGTCTCGAAATGGCTTTGAAAGAGTGATATCTCTTCTTCGCCTTTATGACAAAATCGCCTTAGAAAATCGAGTTTTTTCATGTTGTAAATCTTATCTTAGAAATCTTGGTAAATCCCAATTGTCAATTGCTTTATCAAAATTTTCAACAATGAATTCTTCAATTCACCACGTTTGAAACACTAGTCTTCTCAAGAAGAGCTAGAGAAAGATTGTGCTCACAGAGCAAAGACTCCATGAGATGCAAAAATTTTAAAAGACTTCAAATGTTCTAAATGGCAAAGTAAATGTCTTAGGCTAAGAGTCTTCATCGCTCAGAACACGCTTTCGGACTTACACCCAAATACTACCCAAGCACCCGAAGGCAACCCTTTACCGATTAGTCAATTTTTAATCTTATCCAAATTTTAACACACACACAAAATCTTTAAACCATAAAACACTACTTCCCCTTGGCTCTGATACCAATAAGGACCGGGATCGTGGAAAGTAGGTGAATGATCAAATTAATTCTTTTTAATGGTTATAGCTTTAGAAGTCTCAGGTTTATCAAAAGTCTTTAAAAGTTTATCAAGATATTCTTTTTGAAGAGTAGGATCAGAAATATGTTTAACAAGTTCAAGCAAAGTTTCTTGATCCCTAGTTAAAACATTGATTTTCTTTAAATATGATTCTGAATCAGAATCATCACTGCTTGAAAAAGAAGTATCAGAATCAAAATTATTTAATTCATCAACTCAGAAAGGATCACCGCCTCCTGCTAAGGAGAAATTTGAATCGAAATGAGGACTCAATGAGCAGAGGAGAGATTTTAGAGAGAGTTTCTTCATCGAGACCAAGCTCGTGAAGTTTTTTATTGACTCTGCAAAATCTCGCAGTATGACCTTTTTGGCACTTATAACAAGTGGCTTCTTCAAATTGAAAGGGTTCTTTGTTTGGCTTTGTAATCTTTCTTTAGAGAAATTGGGCTTTATAAGGCCTCAAGGTTTTCTTATAAAAGCCGCCTCTAAAATCAGATTTGGATTTCTTATAAGGTTTTGACTTGTAATGTTTCTTGTGCGTTTTGAGAACACTTACCATTACAGCCTGGAGACTTTAAACGGGTCATAGTTAAACTGTTTACAAAAGCTGCCTAGTTCATGCTTAGACTGTCTAAGCTCCCATTTCAGGCGTTTTTGTAATTTCAAGTCTTGGCAAATCTTTAGACCTTCCTTGTTGACGAAACTAACTAATTCACCATAGGTGAGGTTGTCATAAGGAATACGATTGTCATGAAGGGCTTTAATAGAGTTTCTAACTTTTTCTCCTAAGAGAGTAGGTAAACCAGCAAGGAATTTTTCTTTCCGAATTCTGTATTGTTTACATTGATGATGTATTGATTTTTTCTCAATCAATAGATCAACATCTTAAACATTTAAAGACTTTTTATTTTACAACTAGAAAGGCTGGTCTTGCTATTTCTAGTACAAAGATTTCTTTATTTCAAACAAAGATCAGGTTTCTTGGTCATTACATTTCAAAAGGAACCATCATTCCTATTGAAAGATCTTTTGCCTTTTATCGACAAGTTTCGATAAAACTTTGATAAACCCAATTGCAAAGATTTTGGGAAGTTTTAAATTACGTTTTCGATTTCATTCTAATGCCATTGTGATAGCAAAACCATTGCATGATAAAGTTAAAAAGAAGCCCATTGTATGGTCAAGAGCATACTAAAATTGTTGCAGATAAAGTTAATATGGTTAAAGACATTCCGTGCTTATTTCGCTAATCTCAGACATTACCTAAAATTGTTGAAACCGATGCATCGACGGTGATATGGGATATTAAAGAATCGATAATAATAAAGAACATGTAGTCCAAGATGTTTCTCATCGAACGAATGTCGTAAAATTATTCTACCATTAAAAAGAGATTTTATCCATTGTTTTATGCATTTCCAAATTTCAAAGCGACTTACTAAATCAAAGATTTTACTAAGAATTGATTGAAAGTCGCAAAACATGTTTTAGAAAGATGTTCAAAACATCAGATCAAAACAAATTTTTGCACGCTCATGCCATTTTAAGTGTCTTTGATTTCGATATCGAGTTTATTAAAGCGAGATACAAATTCTCCCCGATTTTCTAACCGTGGAATTTCTTCAAAACAGATAATGCCACCCAAGAAAAGAGACAGCGAAAGGATCCTCAAAGCACCGTGTCCTGCAGACACCTCTAAAGCATCCTCCTCCGAAGAAATTCAAAAAGAAAAATCCATTTCTAAAGAAATTTCAAAAACTTCTTCTCAAAACATAGTTCTTTCTGGTGAAAGTTCATCCTCCCAGATTGTCCTTTCACAAACAAAGCTTTTAAAGAAAACTTCGGAATGGTTTGATAAAACCTATTTCCAAAACATTTTATCTATGGAAGATGGGTTTTACCATACTGACCCATTTCAAGCAATGCTAAAGATTTTTCCCAAAGGCTGGTTTTTCAAACCATGGGATTTATCAAAACCCCAGCCTTACTATCAAAGCATTTTGGAATTCACAGAATCTGTGAAATTCAAACATTTTTATCTCCGATGCTCATTCGAGCTTTATTCTACAACCATCCTAAAAGTCTTGAGCCCAAAACAAAGGAATGACCTACTCCACAAGCCTAAAAGCCTTCCCGCTAAATTTTCAAAATCAAACGAACCATTGCTTTCTTTCACCTGGGATTACCAACAGCCCGGTTCAACACCTTCTTCATTCAAAATCCAAAAAGTCCCATTCATGGTTATTCTTCAATTCAAAAATAACGTGCAAAGCTTACCAAACCGGTTCCAACAATGGTGGAATTATTTCGTCCAAGCCCGACATCCTCACCCTAACGCCACCAAATTGTCTAAATCTTTCAAAGCCCATTATACCCTACGTAATCCGAGAAACGCTTTTCCATTTCCTCTGCTTCAGACGAACTTCTTCCTACCATGGGTATGGATGTGGAACCTAAGGTTTCATACTCAAGAATCCCAGCTCATCCTTCAAAGAACCTTTAAAGTAAAATGGTGGTCAAAATTTGACGAACATTCAAAGCTATCCATTACTATAGTCCAAACCTGGCTATCCTCACATCTCCAAACCCCCAGTATTAGAGATGTCAAAGCTCAGGGAACTTTCCTTTCCCAGAAATCTAAAGCTCAGTCCCTTTTGGCCAGTGCCAAGACTGAAGAAGAGTACTTCAAAGTCATGGAACAACTCCTCGCAACCAGATCGTAGTCTTCGTCACGGCCTCGATCACGACAACAAGAGCCATTCATATCCCTCGGAGATGACAACGAAGATGACTGCTTCGGAATCCTCCCTCCTCTAAAGCATTAAAGGTTATTGTAATCGGTGATCCGCTCATGATATCGGTGATCCGTTATTTATTATTGTAATCGTGATCCGCTCACATGTTATCGCGATCCGTTATTTATTATTGTAATCGGTGATCCGTCTTTATTATCGGTGATCCGTTATTTTTTGTAATTTCATTTTGTTTGTATGCTCCGACATGTGGGGCTACTCATCACTAAAGCAAAAGCAAAAGTCAAAAGATGCTCCGACATGTGGGGCCACCCCCATAATGTCTCCACCAACTTCAAGACTTTGGTAAGCCTCAAGTCTATATAAAGCAAAGGAGTTTGAAGAGGCAGTTCGTTCTTTTCTCCTCTCCTCTAATCCTCTCAACTTTGAGAAATCAAAGAAGACTTCGAGGAAATTTTCCTGTCTTCTAAAATTATTTCTCAAACTCTTTCTGTACTATTTCTTTAAAGCATTCAATTTCAAGTCTACATGTAAGTTCAATTCATGTCTTTATTTAAAGACTGTAATAAAGTTTAAAGTCATGTATGTTTAAATTTCTGCAAATTTATTTTAAAGCATCTAGCAGACTGATCTTTATCAGATCTGCCATACAACTGCTACTATCTTCTAAGGCAAAGAGACCGGATCTCTGATTTCTCTTCTTCCTCTCCAATCAGAATACTATTTCTGGGTTCCAGATTTAGTATTTTCTCTGAGCCTTGTGGTGCACACACTTGCCACAAATAAAGAATTAATAATATCTAAAGACGGTAAAGGAACACTAAAGGTATATCACCGGAAACCCGATCGCGGACTATCGATTCTAAGTCGATCAGTCCAAAGGCGATTAAGTCGCATCGACCGTAATACAACGCCACGCACATTTCCTTTTAAAATTGGTTATTAAAATTTGACAACAAAGAATTAATTTGATCATTCACCTACTTTCCACGATCCCGCCTTATTGTGAGCCAAGGGAAGTAGGTTTTATGGTTTAAAGATCATGTTAAAATTGATAAGATTAAAATTGACTAAAGGTTGCAGGTGCCGGGTAGTATTTGGGTGTAAGTCCCGACACAGAAGAAGACCAACTCTTAGCCTAAGACATTTTACTTTGCCAGAACATTTCAAGTCTTTTTAAAATTTTCAGATCTCACGAGCACAATCTAGCTCTTCTTCCGAGAAGATCAAAGAACGAGTGAATTAGAAGAATTGTTGAAAATTTTGATACCGCAATTTTGATTTACCAAAGATTTCTAAACATAAGATTTACAATATGAAAACTCGATTTTCTAAAGACTCGATTTTGTCAAGAAAGAGATATCACTCTTCAAAGCCATTTCACACCATTTATTTTCTGAAGATTCTTTAAAGAATTTAAGAAAAAAGAATTTTAATTATATTCATATCGGTTTAATCCAAGTAGGAATAAAGCCCTTGACTAAAGAAGGATTAAACACGTCTATTCTGCCGTCCGTGACGGAGTTCATCTCTCGATGATTCTTCACCGCATTGAATCTAGTCTCAAAGGACCCATTTCATTCGATCGCTATCCAAACATAACAGCTTCTCAAAGACAAAAATATTTTGAAAGCACGATCCACAAAACTCACAACTACCATACGATGGGTCCGCCTTGATTTTCAAAATATCATACACGGTCTCACGCAGATAAATTCCACCAAAAGAGATGAAACTCTTCTCGCAGACGACTTGTCTAAAGCAAACATCGCCATACCTAGACAACGGAAAGATATCAATCTTCCAAGAAGACCCGAGCTGAGCCACCAACCAAGAATTCCTAAACACTGAGCCAAGTTGCAAATGTAACTCAAGATTCGAAAAAGTCAAATTATCCTCTGAGATCTACATCTTCTAGATTCTCCGCAACTCGACAGAGATTCAATTTCCAAGATATTGGAAAAGAAATTCTCAAAAGTCCTTCTCATAAACTTGCCTTTTCAAAGCCAACCGAGGTTTTCCACCTCGACATACCAAGTACATCTATACGCTCCGATTACACTACTAGTATTCCTCATCCAATCTACACTAGTAGACAACAAGAACTAAAGCAGAAGGAACCTTCCTCCGATTTCTCCAACCTTCTCTCACAGAATGTCATAAATGTCCTTCAAAAGATTTTGAGTTTGATAAAACTCTTCTTCATAAAGATTTTTATTCACGTAACAAAGAAAAAGACTTTGGTTTTAAACATTTCAAACCAAAGAAAAGAAATTCAAGAGAATTATTTCAGCATAAAGTCCACATTATGTTTTTCGATCGTTCGAGATGCTTTCGATAATAATATTTCTTATCCTTCAAAGAAACAACCACAACGCGTAAAAGGTCATCGAATGGAATCTATCGACATCGATGGAACCATTGATTCGAGCATCCCCTCAGAGCGTAACCATAAACCACGGAGAACCTCCTATTCAGATCAAAGCCTCCTTATAAAACCAAAAGCCAAATGATCGAGAAAATTTAGATAGCATTATTCAACGAATACGCAACGCTAATCTAACAACAGAAAACAGCTGACCAGAGAGTCGATCCAAAAGTCAACCATTCAAGTCCCTTCGATTCATCATCCGATTCCTTGAAAAGCTTAAAGAACCTATTTTCAAACCTTCGTGTTTCAAACATAGTCAAAAGCTTGTTCAAGATTCTAAATCGGATTTTACTGCAGCCATTAAAGAACAACTTCTTCTTCTTCCGCTCTAAAGTACAAATTGCTCCCGATACTCCCAAACTAGTAGTTCAGAAATAAATCAGATCAATCATCTTCTATAGCCTCCCGACATTCCAAGAAGATCCTAAAGTCAATCGTCCATTGGGAATTAAGACCCAAACATCAAAACCCACATCATCATGATAATAGACCTTAAACCAATCTCGCTTAATGCATCTTCACCATGAGGAATATCGATGTCCGAGTACAATATTTTAGGTTCATGAACAGATGGCAGCCCAATGCCTATAAAACCCAATCGAACTTCGACAAGGCCAGCAAATTCTTGTGTTTCATGTCAACTTAAAGGTCAGGATCATCTTCTCACTAAACAAAGAACAAATAAATCCTAAATTCAATCCAAACCGACGAGGACGGTATACCCATTCTCGATGAAATAAATCTATTCAGATGCGATCATCACCATCATCCCTTCATTTCATAGTGATCCTTCTCACCTTAGACAAATGCAGTTACTACATAACTCGAGATGTAGAAAACTTAGTGATTTCAAAGCTACAAAGCCACTTTCTTCACTGACTTTTCTTAAGAGATGCAAACCATACAACTTGGAAAGAAAAATTCTCGGTTTACCTACTTGAGAAAAAGTTAAAACTCTATTAAAGCCCTTCATGACAATCGATTCTTATGACGACCTCACCTATGGTGAATTAGTTACCAACAAGGAAGGTCTAAAGATTCGCTTAAGACTTGAAATTACAAAACGTCAAATGGGAGCTAGATGCCCAAGCATGAACTAGGCGCCTTTTGTAAAAGCTTAACTATGACCCGCTTAAAGTCTCCACTTCCAAAGACTGTAATGGTAAGTGTTCTCCGAAACCTTACAAGAAACATTACAAGTCAAAACCTTATAAGAAATCCAAATCTGATTTTAGAGAACGCTTTTATAAGAAACCTTCAAGGCCTTATAAGAAGCCCAATTTCTCTAAAAAGAAAGATTACAAAGCCAAACAAAGAACCCCTTTCAATTTCAAAGAAGCCACTTGTTATAAGTGCCACCAAAAAGGTCATACTGCGAGATTTTGCAGAGTCAATAAAAAACTTCACGAGCTTGGTCTCGATGAAGAAACTCTCTCTAAAATCTCTCCTCTGCTCATTGAGTCCTCTGACTCAGATTCAAATTTCTCCTTAACCGGAGACAGTGATCCTTTACAGGTTGATGAATTAAATAATTTTGATTCTGATACTTCTTTTTCAAGCAGTGATGATTCTGATTCAGAATCATATTTAAAGAAAATCAATGTTTTAACTAGGGATCAAGAAACTTTGCTTGAACTTGTTAAACATATTTCTGATCCTACTCTTCAAAAAGAATATCTTGATAAACTTTTAAAGACTTTTGATAAACCTGAGACTTCTAAAGCTATAACCATTAAAAAGAATGCCTATGATCTCACTGAAATCTTGGACAAGAAGAAATCCAAGAAAACAACCCCTAATGTTCAAGATCTCCAAAGGGAGATTAAAGACATTAAAATTGAGATCAGAGATTTAAAAGAAAAGCAGAAAAAGGATTCTGAAACCATTCAGCTTTTACTACAAAATCAATTACAAGGTAATTCTGATAATAATTCAAATTCTGATGGTGAAGATCTTAATAAGGACCGGGATCGTGGAAAGTAGGTGAATGATCAAATTAATTCTTTGTTGTCAAATTTTAATAACCAATTTTAAAAAGGGAAATGGTACGTGGCGTTGTATTACCAGATCGATGCAGAACTTAATCTGCCTTTGGACCCAGATCTGACTTAGAACAGATCAATAGTCCGCACAATCGGGTTTCCAGCCGATATACCTACAGTGTTCCTTTACCGTCTTTAGATATTATTAATTCTTTATTTGTGGCAAGTGTGTGCACCACAAGGCTCGTAGAAAATACTAAATCTGAACCCGTAAATAGTATTCGATTGGAGAGGAAGAAGAGAATACGACCAAGCGATGTAGATCCGGCCTCTTTGCCTGTAAGATAGAAGAATTGTATGGCAGATCTGATAAAGATCAGTCTGCTAGATGCTTTAAAATAAATTTGCAGAAATTTAAACATACATGACTTTAAACTTTATTACAGTCTTTAAATAAAGACATGAATTGAACTTACATGTAGACTTGAAATTGAATGCTTTAAAGAAATAGTACAGAAAGAGTTTGAGAAATAATTTTAGAAGACAGGAAAATTTCCTCGAAGTCTTCTTTGATTTCTCAAAGTTGAGAGGATTAGAGGAGAGGAGAAAAGAACCACTACCCAAGCACCCGAAGGCAACCCTTTACCGATTAGTCAATTTTTAATCTTATCCAAATTTTAACACACACACAAAATCTTTAAACCATAAAACACTACTTCCCCTTGGCTCTGATACCAATAAGGACCGGGATCGTGGAAAGTAGGTGAATGATCAAATTAATTCTTTGTTGTCAAATTTTAATAACCAATTTTAAAAAGGGAAATGGTACGTGGCGTTGTATTACCAGATCGATGCAGAACTTAATCGCTGACCCAGATCCGACTTAGAATGCATCAATAGTCCGACATCGGGTTTCCACCGATATACCCATGTTCCTTTACCGTCTTTAGATATTATTAATTCTTTATTTGTGGCAAGTGTGTGCACCACAAGGCTCAGAGAAAATACTAAATCTGGAACCCAGAAATAGTATTCTGATTGGAGAGGAAGAAGAGAAATACTACCCAAGCACCCGAAGGCAACCCTTTACCGATTAGTCAATTTTTAATCTTATCCAAATTTTAACACACACACAAAATCTTTAAACCATAAAACACTACTTCCCCTTGGCTCTGATACCAATAAGGACCGGGATCGTGGAAAGTAGGTGAATGATCAAATTAATTCTTTAGAAAAAGACAAAGTGACTTTAATCAAGTATTTTCTTATGGTGATTTGTTTTAAAACACAGAGAAAATCATCAGGTATAGACTCAATGTTATTAAGATCTTCACCATCAGAATTTGAATTATTATCAGAATTACCTTGTAATTGATTTTGTAGTAAAAGCTGAATGGTTTCAGAATCCTTTTCTCGCTTTTCTTTAAATCGATCTCAATTTTAATGTCTTTAATCTCCTTCGAGATCTTGAACATTGGGGTTGTTTTCTTGGATTTCTTCTTGTCCAAGATTTCATGAGATCATAGGCATTCTTTTAATGGTTATAGCTTTAGAAGTCTCGTGTTTATCAAAAGTCTTTAAAAGTTTATCAAGATATTCTTTTCAAGAGTAGATCGTAAATATGTTTAACAAGTTCAAGCAAAGTTTCTTGATCCCTAGTTAAAACATTGATTTTCTTAAATACGATTCGAATCGTAATCATCATCGCTGAAAAGAAGTATCGTAATCAAAATTATTTAATTCATCAACCTCAGTAAAGGATCACCGCTCCTGCTAAGGAGAAATTAATCTGAGAGGACTCAATGAGCGAGGAGAGATTTTAGAGAGTTTCTTCATCGAGACCAAGCTCGTGAAGTTTTTATCGACCGCAAAATCTCGCAGATGACCTTTTGGTGGCACTTATAACAAGTGGCTTCTTGAAATTGAAAGGGTTCTTTGTTTGGCTTTGTAATCTTTCTTTAGAGAAATTTCTTATAAGGCCTCAAGGTTTCTTATAAAAGCGCTCTCTAAAATCGATTTGGATTTCTTATAAGGTTTTGACTTGTAATGTTTCTTGTAAGGTTTCTCGGAGAACACTTACCATTACGCCTTTAAGTGGAGACTTTAAACCAAGTCATAGTTAACTGCTTACAAAAGTCGCTTAGTTCATGCTTAGACTGTCTAAGCTCCCATTTCAGGCGTTTTTGTAATTTCAAGTCTTGGCAAATCTTTAGACCTTCCTTGTTGACGAAACTAACTAATTCACCATAGGTGAGGTCGTCATAAGGAATACGATTGTCATGAAGGGCTTTAATAGAGTTTCTAACTTTTCTCCCAAGAGAGTAGTAAACCAAAGAAGGAATTTTTCTTCCAAGTTGTATGGTTTGCATCATCTCAAGAAAAGTCGAGCAAGAAAGTGGCTTTGTAGCTTTGGAAATCACTAAGTTTTCTACATCCTGTTATGAAGTAACTCAAAGATTTTTGTCTCTAAGGTATGGATCACCCATGAAACGGGGCGGATACTGATGATCACGTGGCAACAAAGATCCCATTGTGGTCGTTATTTCATCAAGAACGTATACCATCCTCGCTACTGATTGAATTTAGATTTCTATTTGTCATTGCTTAGCGGTAAGATGATCCCACCAACCTTAAGTTGACTGAAACTCGCAACAAGAATTTCGCAATGGCCTTGTCAAGTTCTCGATTGGGTTTTATAGGCATCGCCATGGTCATCTGTCAGAACAAACCTAAAATATTGTTTGGACATACCATCAATATTCCACTCATAGATCAAGATGCATTAAACCGAGATTGGTTTATGCACTAGTCTATTATCTATGGCTAGATCCGTGGAGTTTTGATGTTCGGGAGTGCTAATTCCCAATGGACACGATTGACTTGTGAGTAGGATCTTCGGAATGCTTCTATATCCGAGGAGGCTATGTAAGATGATCGATCCTGATTTATTTCCTAACTCTACTAGTTTGGGGAGTATCGTGAGCAATTTGTACTTTGTGGTAAGCAAGATGCTTCTATTTTGTTGTTGTTGTTCTTTAACGGCTCGTAAAATCCGATGAATCTTGAACAAGCTTTTGACTATGTTTCAAACCCCGAAAGGTTTGAAAATAGTTCTTTAAGCTTTTTCAAGGAATCGATTAATGAATCGGGACTTGAATGGTTGACTTTCGATCCGACTTTCATCCTAGTCAATCGTTTTTCCTATTGTATTTAGATTAGCATTGCAGAAATTATTCCGCTGAATAATGCTATCTAAATTTTTCTCCTCGGATCATTTGGCTTTGGTTTTATAAGGAGAGGTTTTGATCCGAATAAGAGGTTCTCCATGGTTTACGGTTACGCCCCAAGAGTGGATGCTCGTAATCAACGGTTCCATCAAGGTCTCGATAGATTCCATTCAAAGGACCTTTTACGCATTGTGATTGGATTTGCTTTTCGAAAGGATAAGAAATATTATTATCGTAAACATAAATCTCAAACCAATCAAAAACATAATGTGGACTTTATGCAAATTTACAAACTCAAAATAATTCTTCGAATTTCTTTTCTTTGGTTTAAGAAATGTTTAAAAACCAAAGTCTTTTTCTTTGTTATTCGTGAATAAAAATCTTTATGAAGAAGAGTTTTATCAAACTCAAAATCTTTTCAAGGACATTTATGACATTCTCTCATGACCGCAGAAGGTCGAGTAGTTTTGAGGCGTTCCTTCTTCCCGCTTTTAGTTCTGTCTAGTGTAGACGGATGAGGAATACTAGTAGTAATCAACGTAACGATAGATGTACTTGGTATATCCGAGGTGGAAAACCCGCTGGCTTTAAAAGGCAAGTTTAATCGACGGACTTTGAGAATTTCTTTCCAATATCAAGCATCGGAAATCAATCTCTATCAAGTCATGAGAATCTGTAAGATGTAGATCTCCTAAAGGATAATTTGACTTTTCCGTCTGAATACTGAGTTACATTTTGCAACTCTGTATTTGGCTCAAATTGTTTAGAATTACATCCGAAAGGGCTCCTTCAAGAATCCATTCTTCCCAAGATTGATATCTTCCATCGGATCGTCTAGTACGATGTTGTTTGCTTTAGACAAGTCACCGCAAGAGAAGAGTTTCATCTCGACTGAATTTACGCCAGATGAACGTCGAGACCATAGCTTTGTATGATATTTCAAAATCGCGACCTAATGCATCCTTCTAACATACGGTAGCTTGTGAGTTTTGATCCAGGATCATGCTTTCCAAAATATTTTTGTCTTTAAGAGAAATCATATGTTTGGATAGCAAATGAAACGGGTCCTTTACAGAGACTAGATTCAATACTACCGAGAGAGAATCATCAAAGCGAGTATGAACCTCCCATCCCCGAGGATGAAGAATGTGTTGTTTAATCCTTCTTAGTCATGGCTTTATTCCTACTGGATTAAACCGATATGAATATAATTAAAATTCTTTTTTCTTAAATTTTTAAAGAATCTTTAAAATAAATGAATTGTCTCGAAATGGCTTGAAAGAGTGATATCTCTTTCTTCGCCTTTTATGACAAAATCGCCTTTAGAAAATCGAGTTTTTCATATTGTAAATCTTATCTTTAAATCTTTGTAAATCCCAATTGTCAATTGCTTTATCAAAATTTTCAACAATGAATTCTTCCGAATTCACCACGTTTGAAAACACTAGTCTTCTCAAGAAGAGCTAGAGAAAGATTGTGCTACAAAGCAAAGACTCCACGAGATGCAAAAATTTTAAAAGACTTCAAAATGTTCTAAATGGCAAAGTAAAATGTCTTAGGCCAAGAGTTGGTCTTATCGCTCAGAAACACGCTTGACTTACACCCAAATACTACCCAAGCACCCGAAGGCAACCCTTTACCGATTAGTCAATTTTTAATCTTGTTCAAATTTTAACACACACAAAATCTTTAAACTATAAAACACTACTTCCCCTTGGCTCTGATACCAATAAGGACCGGGATCGTGGAAAGTAGATGAATAAACAAATTAATTCTTTGTTGTCAATTTTAATACCAATTTTAAAAAGGGAAATGGTACGTGGCGTTGTATTACCAGATCGATGCAGAACTTAATCGCTTTGGACCCAGATCCGACTTTAGGAGTAGGATCTTCGAATGCTTCTATATCCGAGGAGGCTATGTAAGATGATCGATCCGATTTATTTCCGAACTCTACTAGTTTGGGAGTATCGTGAGCAATTTGTACTTTGTAAGCGTAAGAAGAAGATGCTCATTTTGTTAAGTTGTTCTTTAACGGCCCGGTAAAATCCGATTTAGAATCTTGAACAAGCTTTGACTATGTTTCGAAACCTGGAAAGGTTTGAAAATAGGTTCTTTAAGCTTTTTCAAGGAAACAGATTTTGATGAATCAGAATGGACTTGAATGGTTGACTTTTGGATCTGACTCTCTATCCTAGTCAACTGTTTTCCTATTGTATTTAGATTAGCATTGCAGAAATTATTCTGTTGAATAATGCTATCTAAATTTTTCTCTGGATCATTTGGCTTTTGGTTTTTATAAGGAGAGGCTTTGATCTGAATAGGAGGTTCTCCATGGTTTATGGTTACGCTCCTAAGAGGGGGATGCTCAGAATCAATGGTTCCATCAGTGTCTGATAGATTCCATTCAGTGACCTTTTTACGCATTGTGATTGGATTTGTTTCTTTGAAAGGATAAGAAATATTATTATCAGAAACATAAATCTCAAACCAATCAAAAACATAATGTGGACTTTATGCAAATTTACAAACTCAAAATAATTTCTTGAATTTCTTTTCTTTTAAGAAATGTTTAAAAACCAAAGTCTTTTTCTTTGTTATTCGTGAATAAAATCTTTATGAAGTTAAGAGTTTTATCAAACTCAAAATCTTTTCAAGGACATTTATGACATTCTCTCGACCGCAGAGAAGGTCGGAGAAGCTATGAGAAGGTTCCTTCTCTTCCGCTTAGTTCTTGTTGTCTACTAGTGTAGATTGGATGAGGAATACTAGTAGTGTAATCAATGTAACGATAGATGTACTTGGTATATCCGAGTGGAAAACCTCGGTTGGCTTTCAAAAGGCAAGTTTATAATCGTGACTTTTGAGAATTTCTTTTCCAATATCAAGATCGGAAATTGAATCTCTATCAAGTCATGGAGAATCTGTAAGATGTAGATCTCCAAAGGATAATTTGACTTTTCCGTCAATACCGAGTTACATTTTGCAACCTCAGATTTGGCTCAAATTGTTTAGAATTCACTGAGTGGTTCTTCAAGAATCCATTCTTCCCAAGATTGATATCTTCCATCGATCGTCTAGTACGATGTTGTTTGCTTTAGACAAGTCACCGCAAGAGAAGAGTTTCATCTCTTTGATCGAATTTATGCGATTGAACGAGACCATAGCTTGTATGATATTTGAAAATCAAAATGCATCCTTCTAACATATACGGTAGTTGTGAGTTTTGATCCAGGATCATGCTTTCCAAAATATTTTGTCTTTAAGAGAAACTGTTATGTTTGGATAGCAGTCAAATGAAATGGGTCCTTTACAGAGACTAGATTCAATACTACTGAGTAGAGAATCATCAAAGGAGATGAACCTCCCATCCCCGAGACAAAGAATGTAAGTTGTTTAATCCTTCTTTACAAGCGGCTTTATTCCTACTTGGATTAAACCGATATGAATATAGTTAAAATTCTTTTTTCTTAAATTCTTTAAAGAATCTTCAGAAAATAAATGAATTGTCTGAAATGGCTTTCAAAGAAGAGTGATATCTCTTCTTCGCCTTTTATGACAAAATCGCCTTTAGAAATCGAGTTTTTTCATATTGTAAATCTTATCTTTAGAAATCTTCGTAAATCCCAATTGTCAATTGCTTTATCAAAATTTTCAACAATGAATTCTTCCGAATTCACCACGTTTTGAAACACTAGTCTTCTCAAGAAGAGCAGAGAAAGATTGTGCCTACAGAGCAAAGACTCCATGAGATGCAAAATTTTAAAAAGACTTCAAAATGTTCTAAATGGCAAAGTAAAATGTCTTAGGCTAAGAGTCGGTCTTATCGCCTCAGAACACGCTTTCGGACTTACACCCAAATACTACCCAAGCACCAAGGCAACCCTTTACCGATTAGTCAATTTTAATCTTATCCAAATTTTAACACACACACAAAATCTTTAAACTATAAAACACTACTTCCCCTTGGCTCTGATACCAATAAGGACCGGGATCGTGGAAAGTAGGTGAATGATCAAATTAATTCTTTGTTGTCAAATTTTAATAACCAATTTTAAAAAGGGAAATGGTACGTGGCGTTGTATTACCAGATCGATGCAGAACTTAATCTGCCTTTGGACCCAGATCTGACTTTAGGAGTAGGATCTTCTTGGAATGCTTCTATATCTGAGGAGGCTATAGAAGATGATTGATCCTGATTTATTTCCTGAACTCTACTAGTTTTAGGTTTTTCAATAAAAGGAAAAATTAAAATTTTTTCTTTTGCTTTGAAAGAGATATTATCATAATTTACAGTATAAGGGGTTATAAGATTTATAAACGGAGTTCCCAAAATAATGATATGGCTAATATCATTTGTTAAAACAAAAGAGGTTTTGATTTTAAATCCATTATTAAGAACAGACGCATCAACTTTTGCATTAACTTTTAATTTTGAATTGTTGGCGGCAGAAAGCCTTTCTTTAGTTTTCTGATGCAGATGTTTTGGGATAACATCTTCTTTGATGCAATTCAAATCAGCACCAGTGTCAAATAAGGCAATGGCGTCAATTTCAAATTCTTTAGAAAAAGACAAAGTGACTTTAATCAAGTATTTTCTTATGGTGATTTGTTTTAAAACACAGAGAAAATCATCAGGTATAGACTCAATGTTATTAAGATCTTCACCATCAGAATTTGAATTATTATCAGAATTACCTTGTAATTGATTTTGTAGTAAAAGCTGAATGGTTTCAGAATCCTTTTTCTGCTTTTCTTTAAATCGATCTCAATTTTAATGTCTTTAATCTCCTTCGGAGATCTTGAACATTGTGGGGTTGTTTTCGGATTTCTTCTGTCCAAGATTTCGTTGAGATCATAGGCATTCTTTTTAATGGTTATAGCTTGTAAGTCTCGTGTTTATCAAAAGTCTTTAAAAGTTTATCAAGATATTCTTTTCAAGAGTAGATCGTAAATATGTTTAACAAGTTCAAGCAAAGTTTTCGATCCCTAGTTAAAACATTGATTTTCTTTAAATACGATTCTCGAATCGTAATCATCACCGCTGAAAAGAAGTATCGTAATCAAAATTATTTAATTCATCAACTCAGAAAGGATCACCGCTCCTGCTAAGGAGAAATTTGAACTGAGTCGAGGACTCAATGAGCAGGAGAGATTTTAGAGAGTTTCTTCATCGAGACCAAGCTCGTGAAGTTTTTATCGACCGCAAAATCTCGCAGATGACCTTTTGTGGCACTTATAACAAGTGGCTTCTGAAATTGAAAGGGTTCTTTGTTTGGCTTTGTAATCTTTCTTTTAGAGAAATTGGCTTTATAAGTGCCTTGAAGGTTTCTTATAAAAGCGCTCTAAAATCGATTCGATTTCTATAAGGTTTTGACTTGTAATGTTTCTTGTAAGGTTTCGGAGAACACTTACCATTACAGTCTTTGGAAGTGGAGACTTTAAACGGGTCATAGTTAAACTGTTTACAAAAGCTGCCTAGTTCATGCTTAGACTGTCTAAGCTCCCATTTCAGGCGTTTTTGTAATTTCAAGTCTTGGCAAATCTTTAGACCTTCCTTGTTGACGAAGCTAACTAATTCACCATGTGAGGTCGCCATAAGGAATACGATTGTCATGAAGGGCTTTAATAGTAGTTTCTAACTTTTTCTCCCAAGAGAGTAGGTAAACCAAAGAAGGAATTTTCTTTCCAAGTTGTATGGTTTGCATCATCTCAAGAAAAGTCGAGTGAAGAAAGTGGCTTTGTAGCTTTGAAATCACTAAGTTTTCTACATCTCGTTATGTAAGTAACTCAAGATTTTTGTCTCGCATGGTAAGGATCACCTATGAAACGGCGGATATGATGATCAAGGTGGCAACAAGATCCCTAATAGGTCGCTTATTTCATCAAGAACGGGTATACCATCCTCGCTACTGATTGAATTTAGATTTCTATTTGTCATTGCCAATGGTAAGATGATCCCACCAACCTTTAAGTCAATTGAAACCTGCAACAAGAATTTCTGCAATGGCCTTGTCAGAAGTTCCTGATTGGGTTTTATAGGCATTGGCTGCCATGGTCATCTGTTGCAACAAACCTAAAATATTGTACTCGGACATACCATCAATATTCCACTCATAGACTGAAGATGCATTAAACCGAGATTGGTTTAAGGCACTAGGTCTATTATCTATGGCTAGATCTGGTGGAGTTTTGATGTTTGGGAGTGCTAATTCCCAATGGACACGATTGACTTTAGTGGAAGTAGTGTTAGGTTTGTTGATAAACACACACACAAATTTTAACATCCATTTTAATTTAAGAAGATCTGCCTTATTATCCAATTGCTTTAGAGGGTGTCTGGGACACAGGGTCTTTGAGGATCACTTTTCTTAAGAGATGATGCAAACCATACAACTTGGAAAGAAAAATTCCTTGCTGGTTTACCTACTCTCTTAGGAGAAAAAGTTAGAAACTCTATTAAAGCCCTTCATGACAATCGTATTCCTTATGACGACCTCACCTATGGTGAATTAGTTACCACAACAAGGAAGGTCTAAAGATTCGCCAAGACTCAAATTACAAAAACGCTCAAACGGAGCTAGACAAGCATTTAACTAGGCAGCTTTTGTAAACAGCTTAACTACGACCGCTTAAAGTCTCCACTTCCAAAGATCAGAATGGTAAGTGTTCTCAAACCTTACAAGAAACATTACAAGTCAAAACCTTATAAGAAATCCAAATCTGATTTTAGAGAACGCTTTTATAAGAAACCTTCAAGGCCTTATAAGCCCAATTTCTAAAAGAAAGATTACAAAGCCAAACAAAGAACCCCTTCAATTTCAAAGAAGCCACTTGTTATAAGTGCCACCAAAAGGTCACATCAGAGATTTTGCAGAGTCAATAAAAACTTCACGAGCTTGGTCTCGACGAAGAAACTCTCTAAAATCTCTCCTCTCGTCATCGAGTCCTCCGACTCAGATTCAAATTCTCCTTAACCGAGATGATCCTTTACAGTTGATGAATTAAATAATTTGATTCGACACTTTTCAGGACGATTCTCGATTCTGTAATCATATTTAAAGAAAATCAATGTTTTAACTAGGGATCAAGAAACTTTGCTTGAACTTGTTAAACATATTTCTGATCCTACTCTTCAAAAAGAATATCTTGATAAACTTTTAAAGACTTTTGATAAACCTGAGACTTCTAAAGCTATAACCATTAAAAAGAATGCCTATGATCTCACTGAAATCTTGGACAAGAAGAAATCCAAGAAAACAACCCCTAATGTTCAAGATCTCCAAAGGGAGATTAAAGACATTAAAATTGAGATCAGAGATTTAAAAGAAAAGCAGAAAAAGGATTCTGAAACCATTCAGCTTTTACTACAAAAATTTGTAGTACTATATTCTTGATGATATAGTACTTAAGCGCCACCAGGACCAACCAGGTAACGGGTCCCCCTGCATCACGCCGACACACGGGGGTTTGCGCCAAGGTCTTATCTCATCACGCCCAATATATGGCTAATATCATTTGTTAAAACAAAAGAGGTTTTGATTTTAAATCCATTATTAACAGACGATCAACTTTTGCATTAACTTTAATTTTGAATTGTTGGCATGCGTAAAGCCTTTCTTTAGTTTTCTCGATGCAGATGTTTTGGGATAACATCTTCTTCGATGCAATTCAAATCAAAGACCAAAGTTGTCAAATAAGGCAATGGCGCCAATTTCAAATTCTTTAAAAAGACAAAGTGACTTTAATCAAGTATTTTCTTGGTGATTTGTTTTAAAACACGTAGAAAATCATCGTATAGACTCAATGTTATTAAGATCTTCACCATCGTAATTTGAATTATTATCGTAATTACCTTGTAATTGATTTTGTAGTAAAAGTCGAATGGTTTCGTAATCCTTTTTCGCTTTTCTTTAAATCTCTCGATCTCAATTTTAATGTCTTTAATCTCCTTCGAGATCTTGAACATTGTGGGGTTGTTTTCGGATTTCTTCTTGTCCAAGATTTCAGATCATAGGCATTCTTTTTAACGGTTATAGCTTTTGTAAGTCTCGTGTTTATCAAAAGTCTTTAAAAGTTTATCAAGATATTCTTTTCAAGAGTAGATCGTAAATATGTTTAACAAGTTCAAGCAAAGTTTCTCGATCCCTAGTTAAAACATTGATTTTCTTAAATACGATTCAATCGTAATCATCAACGCTGAAAAGAAGTATCGTAATCAAAATTATTTAATAATCTCTCCCAAGAGAGTAAACAGGAATTTTTCTTCCAAGTTGTATGGTTCAGATCATCTCAAGAAAGTCGGCCAGGCTTGGAAATCACTAAGTTTTCTACATCTCAAGTTACGTAGAACTCAAGATTTTTTGCGGTAAGGATCACCCATGAAACGGGATACGGTGATGATCGTGGCAAGATCTGCTTATTTCATCACATATACCATCCTCGGATTGAGGATTTCTATTCGTCCACATGGTAAGATCCCACCAACCTTGCCGATGAAACCGCTGAGTCGCATCGTTTTTTTATAGGCATTGGTCACGCCATGGTCGAACAAACCTAAAATATTGTACCGGACATACCATCAATATTCCACCAGATCGAAGACGATTAAACCGAGATTGGTGCACCAGTTCATTATCTATGGCCAGATCCTGGAGTTTTGATGCCGGAGTGCTAATTCCGGACACGATTGACTTTGAGAGGATCTTCGAATGCTTCTATATCCGAGAGGCCATGATCGATCCCGATTATTTCAACTCACTTTGGGGAGATCGCAGCAAGATAAGAAGATGATTTTGTTGTTGTTTTAACGGCCTCGTAAAATCCGATGAACAAGCTGACTATGTCAAACCGAAAGGTTTGAAAATGTTCTGCTTTTCATGAATCGATTGACGAATCGGGACTTGAACGGTCGACTTTGATCCGACTTCATCCTAGTCAATCGCTTTATTGTATTTAGATTAGCATCGCAGAAATTATTCCGCTGAATAATGCTATCAAATTTTTCTCCGGATCATTTGGCTTTTGGTTTTATAAGGCTGATGAGGTTCTCCATGGTCACGCGAGGACGCCAGAAATCAATGCTCCATCGTCGATAGATTCCATTCACCGACCTTTGATCGGATTGATTCTTCAGCGATAAGAAATACATTATCGTAAACATAAATCTCAAACCAATCAAAAACATAATGTGGACTTTATGCAAATTTACAAACTCAAAATAATTGAATTTCTTTCGGTTTAAGAAATGTCTTTTTAAAGAGTTTTATCAAACTCAAAGGACATTTAAGACATGCCACCGCATCAGAGAATCGGAGAGGTTCCTTCTTCGCTTCTGTGTCACTAGTGATCGATGAGAATACTAGTGTAATCACGTAACGCATGTATGGTATATCCGAGGTGGAAACCCTTGGCTTTCAAAAGGCAAGTTTACGACCGGACTTTTGAGAATTTTTTTCCAATATCAAGATCGAAATCAATCTCTATCGAAGTCATGAGAATCTAAGATGTAGATCTCCTAAAGGATAATTTGACTTTTCCGTCAATACCGAGTTACATTTGCAACTCAGATTTGGCTCAAATTGTTTGAATCGTCGAGGGTTCTTCAAGCATCCATTCTTCCCAAGATCGATATCTTCCATGGATTGGTCTGTATGACAATGTTTGCTTTAGACAAGTCACCGCAAGAGAAGAGTTTCATCTTCGACCGAATTTACGCGATCAATCGAGACCATATCTTTGTATGATATTTTGAAAATCAAGCGACCGAAGATCCTTCTAACATACGGTATTGTGAGTTTTGATCCGTAGGATCATGCTTTCCAAAATATTTTGTCTTTAAGAGAAATCATGTTTGGATAGCAAATAAACGAAATGGGTCCTTTACAGAGACTAGATTCAATACTACTGAGTAGAGAATCATCAAAGGAGATGAACCTCCCATCCCTGAGGACAGCAAGAATAGAAGTGTTTAATCCTTCTTTAGTCAAGGGCTTTATTCCTACTTGGATTAAACCGATATGAATAGAGCACAATCTTTCTCTAGCTCTTCTTCCGAGAAGACTAGTGTTTCAAAGAACGTAGTGAATTCAGAAGAATTCATTGTTGAAAATTTTGATAAAGCAATTGACAATTGGGATTTACCAAAGATTTCTAAAGATAAGATTTACAATATGAAAAAACTCGATTTTCTAAAGACTGATTTTGTCATAAAGACTGAAGAAAGAGATATCACTCTTTCAAAGCCATTTCAGACAATTCATTTATTTTCTGAAGATTCTTTAAAGAATTTAAGAAAAAAGAATTTTAATTATATTCATATCGGTTTAATCCAAGTAGAATAAAGCCCTTGACTAAAGAAGGATTAAACACTTCTATTCTCACGTCTCGTGATGGAGGTTCATCTCCTTCACGATTCTCTACTCAGTATCAATCTCAGAAAGGACCCATTTCATTCGATCGCTATCCAAACATAACAGCTTTCTTAAAGACAAAAATATTTTGAAAGCATGATCCCATGATCAAAACTCACAACTACCATATGTTGGACTGATCTCTACCGCTTTGATTTTCAAAATATCATACAAAGCTATGGTCCGCTGCTCAATACGCAAAGATAAATTCCACAAAAAGAGACGAAAACTCTTCTGCACGACTTGTCTAAAGCAAACATCCATACCTAGACCAATCCAATGGAAAGACATCAATCTTCCGTAAGAATGGATTCTCGGAGCCACTCAACCAAGAATTCCTAAACACTGAGCCAAATACAGTAGTTGCAAATGTAACTCAAGATTCAGATTTTAAAAGTCAAATTATCCTTGTGAGATCTACATCTTCAGATTCTCCAACTCGACAGATTCAATTTCCAAGATTTCAACATTGGAAAAGAAATTCTCAAAAGTCCTTCGTCATAAACTTTTTTCAAAGCCAACCGAGGTTTTCCACCTCAGATATACCAAGTACATCTATATCGCTCATGATTACACTACTAGTATTCCTCATCCAATCTACACTAGTAGACAACAAGAACTAAAGCGTAAGAAGGAACCTTCTCCTCCGACTTTCTCCAACCTTCTCATGGCCAGAATGTCATAAATGTCCTTCAAAAGATTTTGAGTTTGATAAAACTCTTCTTCATAAAGATTTTTATTCACGTAATAACAAAGAAAAAGACTTTGGTTTTTAAACATTTCTTAAACCAAAGAAAAGAAATTCAAGAGAATTATTTTGAGTCAGAATTTGCATAAAGTCCACATACTGTTTTATGATTGGTTTGAGATTTATGTTTCTGATAAAGATATTTCTTATACTTTCAAAGAAACAAATACAATCACAAAGCGTAAAAGGTCACGAATGGAATCTATCGCATAATCGATGGAACCATTGATTCTCGAGCATCCTCTTGAGCAGAACCATAAACCATGGAGAACCTCCTATTCGATCAAAGCTCCTTATAAAAACCAAAAGCCAAATGATCCAGAGAAAATTTAGATAGCATTATTCAATGTAATAATTTCTGCAATGCTAATCTAAATACAATAGAAAAACTGTGATAGAGAGTCGATCCAAAAGTCAACCATTCAAGTCCCTTCGATTCATCATCTGATTCCTCGAAAAGCTTAAAGAACCTATTTTCAAACCTTTCCGTGTTTCAAACATAGTCAAAAGCTTGTTCAAGATTCTAAATCGGATTTTACCAGAGCCATTAAAGAACAACTTAACAAAATAAGCATCTTCTTCTTCCGCTTAGTACAAATTGCTCGATACTCCCAAACTAGTAGAGTTCAGAAATAAATCAGATCAATCATCTCTATAGCCTCCATGTATATACATTCCAAGAAGATCCTAATCCTAAAGTCAATCGTGTCCAATTTGAATTAGCACTCCCAAACATCAAAACTCCACAAGATCTAGATATAGACTCAAGGCTTTAAACCAACTCTCGCTTAATGCATCTTCGCCACGAGTGGAATATTGATGGTATGTCCGAGTACAATATTTTAGGTTTGTTGCAACAGATGACCATGGCAGCCAATGCCTATAAAACCCAATCAGGAACTTCTGACAAGGCCATTGCAGAAATTCTTGTTGCAGGTTTCACTGGTCAACTTAAAGGTCAGGATCATCTTCACCAAAAAGAACAAATAGAAATCCTAAATTCAATCCAAACTGACGAGGATGGTATACCCATTCTTGATGAAATAAACAGCCCTATTCAGGATGCTGTTGCCACCTTGATCATCACCATATCCCTTCATTTCATAGGTGATCCTTCTCACCTTAGAGACAAAAATGCTGAGTTACTACATAACTTGAGATGTAGAAAACTTAGTGATTTCCAAAGCTACAAAGCCACTTTCTTCACTCGACTTTTCTTAAGAGATGATGCAAACCATACAACTTGGAAAGAAAAATTTGTCACGTTTACCTACTCTGGGAGAAAAAGTTAAACTCTATTAAAGCCCTTCATGACAATCGATTCATTTGACGACCTCACCCATGGTGAATTATTTAGTTTCGTCTACAAGGAAGTTCTAAAGATTTGCCAAGACATGAAATTACAAAACGCCTCGAAATGAGCTAGATAAAGTACGAACTAGGCCTTTTTGTAAATGCTTTAATCCATGACCCGCTTAAAGTCTCCACTTCCAAAGATCAGAATGGTAAGTGTTCTCCGAAACCTTACAAGAAACATTACAAGTCAAAACCTTATAAGAAATCCAAATCTGATTTTAGAGAACGCTTTTATAAGAAACCTTCAAGGCCTTATAAGAAGCCCAATTTCTCTAAAAAGAAAGATTACAAAGCCAAACAAAGAACCCCTTTCAATTTCAAAGAAGCCACTTGTTATAAGTGCCACCAAAAAGGTCATACTGCGAGATTTTGCAGAGTCAATATTGCATGATAGGTTAAAAAAGAAGCCCATTGCATGGTCAGAAGAGCATACTAAAATAATGCCTTTTGGTTTAAAGAATGCACCTTCAGAATTTCAAAGGATTATGAATGACATTTATAATCCCCTTTCCGAATTCAGATTATTATATCACGATGATGATTTTTTTTCTCAATCAATAGATCAACATCTTAAACATTTAAAGACTTTTTATTTTACAACTAGAAAGGCTGGTCTTGCTATTTCTAGTACAAAGATTTCTTTATTTCAAACAAAGATCAGGTTTCTTGGTCATTACATTTCAAAAGGAACCATCATTCCTATTGAAAGATCTTTTGCCTTTACTGACAAGTTTCCTGATAAAATCCTTGATAAAACCCATTCCTCCCCCAGCACTCGAACCCTGGCTGGCTCTGATACCATCTTAAGGCGCTTACCACTCGCCCTAAAAGCTTAACAGTGGCGCTACTTTTATACTTAAGTCACCACTAAGATCGACTGTAACGGGACCACCACATCACGACACACGGAGTCTCCACATTGGGAGCGGGACCCTACCATCGAGGCGGGATATATTCTTAGCCCATTCCTCCCCCAGCACTCGAACCCTGGCTGGCTCTGATACCATCTTAAGGCGCTTACCACTCGCCCTAAAAGCTTAAGCTGTTAGGGGAAGGCGCTACTTTATACTTAAGCGCCACCAAGACCGACCAGGTAACGGGACCACCCGTTACTGCTGACACACGGAGTCTCCACATTGGGAGCGGGACCCTACCATCGAGGCGGGATATATTCTTAGCCCATTCCTCCCCCAGCACTCGAACCCTGGCTGGCTCTGATACCATCTTAAGGCGCTTACCACTCGCCCTAAAAGCTGTCAGTGAAGCGCGCTACTTTATACTTAAGTCACCAAGATCACTGTAACGGACCACCACATCACGACACCTGAGTCTCCACATTGGGAGCGGGACCCTACCATCGAGGCGGGATATATTCTTAGGACCGGGATCGTGGAAAGTAGGTGAATGATCAAATTAATTCTTTGTTGTCAAATTTTAATAACCAATTTTAAAAAGGGAAATGGTACGTGGCGTTGTATTACCAGATCGATGCAGAACTTAATCCTGACCCAGATCCGACTTAATGCATCAATAGTCCGCACAATCGGGTTTCCACCGATATACCCATGTTGCTCCTTTACCGCCTTTAGATATTATTAATTTTATTTGTGGCAAGTGTGCACCAAGTTCAGAGAAAATACTAAACTGGAACCCGTAAATAGATTCGACTGAGAGAAGAAGAATACGACTAAGATGAGATCCTGGCCTCTTTTGTAAGACAAGATAGTAGATATGATCCGATAAAGATCACCGCTAGATGCTTTAAAATAAATTCAGAAATTTAAACATACATGACTTTAAACTTTATTACGCCTTTTAAATAAAGACATGAATTGAACTTACATGTAGACTTGAAATTGAATGCTTTAAAGAAATAAGAAAAGAGTTTGAGAAATAATTTGTAAGACAGAAAATTTCAAGTCTTTGATTTCTCAAAGTTGAGAGGATTAGAGAGAGAAAAGAACGAACCTTCTTCAAACCTCTTCGCTTCTTTATATAGACTTGAGAGGCAAAGTCTTCAAAGTCATGGAGACATTGGGTGGCCCCACGGAAGCATCTTTGACTTTTGCTTTGCTTATGATGAAATTTCACATGCTGAGCATACACACAAAATGAAATAACAAAAAATAACGTATCACCGAAAATAAAGACGGATCACCGACATAATAATAAATAACGGATCACCGATAACATGATTTGGATCACCGACATAATAATAAATAACGGATCACCGATATCATAGACGATCACCGATTACAATAACCTTTAATGCTTAGAGGAGGGAGGATTCAAGCAAATATCTTCGTTGTCATCTCCGAGGATACGAATGGCTCTTCACACATGATCCGAGGAACCACGATGTAAGACTGATTCATTGGCAGGAGCTGTTCCATGACTTTAAAATATTCTTCTTCGCCTCGCACCGCCAAAAGCGGACCGAGTTTTAGATTGGGAAAGGAAAGTTCCCCGAGCTGACATCTCTAATACTGGGGTTCGATATGCGAGATAGCCGCTGACTACAGAATGGATAGTTTCAATGTTCACAATTTCACCACCATTTTACTTTAAAGCGTTCTTCAAGGATGAGTCGATTCTGGGTATGAAACCTAAGGTTCCACATCCATACCCATGGTAGAAGAAGTTCGTGTAAAATGCAGAAATGGAGAAAACGCTTCTCGATTCTCGTAGGGTATAACGGGCTTTGAAAAGATTTAGACAACCGTATGCTAGAGTGAGGATGTCCGGCTTGACCAAAATAATTCCACCATTGTTGGAACCAGTTTTGCACGGTTATTTTTGAATCAAGAATAACCATGAATGGGACTTTTTGGATTTTGAATGAAGGTGTAACCAGGCTGGTAATCCCAAAGGAAAGAAAGGCAATGGTTCATTTGATTTTGAAAATTTAATGGAAGGCTTTAGCATGAGGTCATTCCAATCGCTTGGGGCTCAAGACTTTGGTGATGGTCTGAGAATAAAGGCAGCTCGTAATGAGCATCACGAGATAAAATGTTCAATTTCACAGATTCTCGTGAATTCCAAATGCTTTGATAAGAAGTGGGTTTCGATAAATCCCATGGTTCAAAAACCAAATTTGGGAAAAATCTTTAGCATTGCTTGAAATGGGTCAGTATGGTAAAACCCATCTTCCATAGATAAAATGTTTTGGAAATAGGTTTTATCAAACCATTCCGAAGTTTTCTTTAAAAGCTTTGTTTGTGAAAGGACAATCTGGGAGGATGAACTTTCACCAGAAAGAACTATGTTTTGAGAAGAAGTTTTTGAAATTTCTTTAGAAATGGATTTTTCTTTTTGAATTTCTTCTTTTGGAGAAATCTGACTTTGGGAAAAGCTTTCAGGCGCAGCATAAGCTCAGAGATTTAGAAATGGATTGCATCCATTCTTTACCCGCTCCCGGGAGGAAAGGGCTTTAGATCGAGCTTCATGAGCTTCCTGCTCTTCACCATATCAATCCAAGATTTAGGCTTTTTGCATGTGATCAAGAGAGCAATTTTTCTTGTGAGAGAGGACGCTTAGAGGGTGTCCGGACATGTGGTCTCGAGGATCCTTTCCTTTGTCTCTTTTCGGTGGCATTATCTGCTTTCAAGAAATTCTCGTTAGAAAATCAGGGAGAGAATTTGTATCTCCTTTAATAAACTCAATATCGAAATCAAAGACACTTAAAATGGCTTGCCAACGTGCAAAAATTTGTTTTGATGCAATGTTTTGAACATCTTTTTCTAAAACATGTTTTGCAGCTTTGCAATCAATTCTTAGTAAAAATCTTTGATTTAGTAAGTCGCTTTGAAATTTGGAAATGCATAAAACAATGGATAAAATCTCTTTTTTAATGGTAGAATAATTTTTCTGACATTCATTCCAATGAGCAGAAACATACTGGACTACCTGTTCTTTATTATTATCCAATTGCTTTAATATCCCACCATATCCTAAATCTGATGCATCGGTTTCAACAATTTTAGGTAATGCAGGATTAGCAAGAAATAAGCACGGAATGTCTTTAACCATATTCTTTATCTGTCTAACAATTTTAGTATGCTCTTCTGACCACGAACGGGCTTCTTTAACCTATCATGTAATGGTTTTGCTATCCTAATGGCATTAGGACAGAAATCAAGAACATAATTTAAGCTTCCCAAAAATCTTTGCAATTGGGTTTTATCAAGGATTTTATCAGGAAACTTGTCAGGAAAGGCAAAAGATCTTTCAATAGTAATGATGGTTACTTTTGAAATGTAATGACCAAGAAACCCCGATCTTTGTTTGAAATAAAGAAATCTTTGTACTAGAAATAGCAAGACCAAATTTTTCTAGTTGTAAAATAAAAAGTCTTTAAATGTTTAAGATGTTGATCTATTGATTGAGAAAAAATCAATACATCATCAATGTAAACAATACAGAATTCGGAAAGGGGATTATAAATGTCATTCATAATCCTTTGAAATTCTGAAGGTGCATTCTTTAAACCAAAAGGCATTATCGTCATTCATACCGCCAAATGGAACAAAGAAAAGCGCTTTTATAACTATTATTCGATGAATTTGAATTTGCTTAAAACTCGATTTCATGTCAAATTTCGAAAATATGAATGAAGAATGGAGTTTTTGAAGCAAATCCTTTTTATTAGGTATTGGGTACCTAATCCATTTTAAAGCTTTATTAAGGGGTTTGTAGTTTATGACAAGTCTTGGTGTTCCTCTTTCTATTTCAGAATTTTTGTTGACATAGAAAGCGGCACAAGACCAAGGAGATCTAGATTTAGTAATCAAACCTTTGTTTTCTAAATCTTTAATCTCATTTCTACAATGTTGTTCCAATTCAACATTCATTTGAATTGGTGGTGCTTTAGTAGGTATTTGTCTTTCATCAAAAGAAGGCTCATAAGGCAAATCTACCAAGTGTTGTTTTCTTTTCCAAAAAGCAGTTGGTAAATCAGCACAAATTTCTTTTTTGATTTGAGTTTCAAAATCAGAAATTTTCTTTTGTAAGAAATCATCTTTCAAATGACTTTCTATTCTTGTAAAACTCAATTCTTTTGCAAATGTACTAAATTAGTTTGTTTGGTTTTAAGAAGAACATTAATTTCATTCTGGTAAACAGAACAAGCTTTAACAATATTTAAATCTCTAGTTTTAGGTTTTTCAATAAAAGGAAAAATTAAAATTTTTTCTTTTGCTTTGAAAGAGATATTATCATAATTTACAGTATAAGGGGTTATAAGATTTATAAACGGAGTTCCCAAAATAATGATATGGCTAATATCATTTGTTAAAACAAAAGAGGTTTTGATTTTAAATCCATTATTAAGAAGTGACGCATCAACTTTTGCATTAACTTTTAATTTTGAATCACATGCGTAAAGCCTTTCTTTAGTTTTCTCGATGCGATGTTTTGGGATAACATCTTCTTTGATGCAATTCAAATCAGCACCAGTGTCAAATAAGGCAATGGCGTCAATTTCAAATTCTTTAGAAAAAGACAAAGTGACTTTAATCAAGTATTTTCTTATGGTGATTTGTTTTAAAACACAGAGAAAATCATCAGGTATAGACTCAATGTTATTAAGATCTTCACCATCAGAATTTGAATTATTATCAGAATTACCTTGTAATTGATTTTGTAGTAAAAGCTGAATGGTTTCAGAATCCTTTTTCTGCTTTTCTTTTAAATCTCGATCTCAATTTTAATGTCTTTAATCTCCTTCGAGATCTTGAACATTGGGGTTGTTTTCTTGGATTTCTTCTGTCCAAGATTTCAAGAGATCATAGGCATTCTTTTTAACGGTTATAGCTTTGTAAGTCTCGTGTTTATCAAAAGTCTTTAAAAGTTTATCAAGATATTCTTTTTCAAGAGTAGATCGTAAATATGTTTAACAAGTTCAAGCAAAGTTTCGATCCCTAGTTAAAACATTGATTTTCTTAAATACGATTCAATCGTAATCATCATCGCTGAAAGCAAGTATCGTAATCAAAATTATTTAATTCATCAACCCAGAAAGGATCACCGCTCCTGCTAAGGAGAATTAACTGAATCGAGGACTCAATGAGCAGAGGAGATTTTAGAGAGAGTTTCTTCATCGAGACCAAGCTCGTGAAGTTTTTATCGACCGCAAAATCTCGCAAAGATGACCTTTTCGGCACTTATAACAAGTGGCTTCTTCAAATTGAAAGTGGGTTCTTTGTTTGGCTTTGTAATCTTCTTTTAGAGAAATCGGGCTTTTATAAGTGCCTCAAGGTTTCTTATAAAAGCGTTTCAAAATCGATTTGGATTTCTTATAAGGTTTTGACTTGTAATGTTTCTTGTAAGGTTTCGAGAACACTTACCATTACGCCTTTTTGAGACTTTAAACGTCATAGTTAAACTGCTTACAAAAGTCGCTTAGTTCATGCTTAGACCGCCCAAGCTCCCATTTCAGCGCTTTTGTAATTTCAAGTCTTGGCAAATCTTAGACCTTCCTTGTTGACGAACTAACTAATTCACCATGTGAGGTCGCCATAAGGAATGATTGTCATGAAGGGCTTTTAATAGAGTTTCTAACTTTTTCTCCAAGAGAGTAGTAAACCAAAGAAGGAATTTTTCTTCCAAGTTGTATGGTTTGCATCATCTCAAGAAAAGTCGAGGAAGAAAGTGGTTTAGCTTTGGAAATCACTAAGTTTTCTACATCCTGCCATGAGTAACTCAAAGATTTTGTCTCTGGTATGGATCACCCATGAAACGGGCGGATGATGATCAAGCGTGGCAACAAAGATCCCTTGTGGTGTTTATTTCATCAAGAATGCATACCATCCTCGCTTGATTGAATTTAGGATTTCTATTTGTCATAATGGTAAGATGATCCCACCAACCTTTAAGTTGACCATGAAACTCGCAACAAGAATTTCAGAACGGCCTTGTCAAGTTCCCGATTGGGTTTTATAGGCATCCGCCATGGTCATCCGCTGCAACAAACCCAAAATATTGTATCTGACATACCATCAATATTCCACCATAGATCAAGATGCATTAAACCGAGATTGGTTTAAGGCACCAGTCCATTATCTATGGCTAGATCCGTGGAGTTTTGATGTTCGGAGTGCTAATTCCCAATGGACACGATTGACTTTGTGAGTAGGATCTTCGAATGCTTCTATATCCGAGGAGGCTATGTAAGATGATCGATCCTCGATTTATTTCCTAACTCTACTAGTCTGGGAGTATCGTGAGCAATTTGTACTTTGTTGGTACAAGATGCTTTATTTTGTTGTTGTTCTTTAACGGCTTCGTAAACCGATGAATCTTGAACAAGCTTTTGACTATGTTTCAAACCCGGAAAGGTTTGAAAATAGTTCTTTAAGCTTTTCAAGGAATCGATTTCATGAATCGTAAGGACTTGAATGGTTGACTTTGATCCGACTTCATCCTAGTCAACTGCTTTTCCTATTGTATTTAGATTAGCATTGCAGAAATTATTCTGCTGAATAATGCTATCTAAATTTTCTCTGATCATTTGGCTTTTGGTTTTATAAGCGAGAGGCTTGATCCTAACAGAGGTTCTCCATGGTTTACGGTTACGCCCCAAGAGGGATGCTCGTAATCAATGGTTCCATCAAGTCCGATAGATTCCATTCAAAGGACCTTTTACGATTGCGATTGATTTGTTTTTCGAATGATAAGAAATATTATTATCGTAAACATAAATCTCAAACCAATCAAAAACATAATGTGGACTTTATGCAAATTTACAAACTCAAAATAATCTTGAATTTCTTTTCTTCGGTTTAAGAAATGTTTAAAAAACCAAAGTCTTTTTTCTTTGTTATTCAGTGAATAAAAATCTTTATGAAGAGTTTTATCAAACTCAAAATTCAAGGACATTTATGACATTCTCTCGGACCGCAGCAGAAGGTCGTGAGAAGTTTTATGGAGGTTCCTTCTTTCCCGCTTTAGTTCTTGTCTACTAGTGTAGATGGATGAGGAATACTAGTAGTGTAATCAATGAACGATGTACTTGGTATATCTCGAGGTGGAAAACCCTGGCTTCAAAAGGCAAGTTTACGACCGCGGACTTTTGAGAATTTTTTTTCCAATATCAAGATCGAAATCAATCTCTATCAAGTCATGGAGAATCTAGAAGATGTAGATCTCCTAAAGGATAATTTGACTTTTTCCGTCTAATCGAAAGTTACATTTTGCAACCTCAGATTTGGCTCAAATTGTTTAGAATTACTCATTGAAAGGGCTCTTCAAGAATCCATTCTTCCGAAGATTGATATCTTTCCACTGGATCGTCTAGTATGACGTTGTTTGCTTTAGACAAGTCACCGCAAGAGAAGAGTTTCATCTCTTTGACTGAATTTACGCGCAGATCAACGCGAGACCATAGCTTTGTATGATATTTTGAAAATCGGCGACGAATGCATCCTTCTAACATACGGTAGCTTGTGAGTTTTGATCCAGTAGGATCATGCTTCCAAAATATTTTTGTCTTTAAGAGAAATCATATGTTTGGATAGCAACAAATGAAACGGGTCCTTTACAGAGACTAGATTCAATACTACCGAGAGAGAATCATCAAAGGAGATGAACCTCCCATCCCCGAGGACAAAGAATGTTGTTTAATCCTTCTGTAGTCAAGGGCTTTATTCCTACTTGGATTAAACCGATATGAATATAATTAAAATTCTTTTCTTAAATTCTTTAAAGAATCTTCTAAAATAAACGAATTGTCTCGAAATGGCTTGAAAGAGTGATATCTCTTCTTCGCCTTTATGACAAAATCGCCTTTAGAAAATCGAGTTTTTCATATTGTAAATCTTATCTTTAGAAATCTTTGTAAATCCCAATTGTCAATTGCTTTATCAAAATTTTCAACAATGAATTCTTCTGAATTCACTACGTTCTTTGAAACACTAGTCTTCTCGGAAGAAGAGCTAGAGAAAGATTGTGCTCTACAGAGCAAAGACTCCATGAGATGCAAAAATTTTAAAAAGACTTCAAAATGTTCTAAATGTCAAAGTAAATGTCTTAGCAAGAGTGGTCTTATCGCCTCAGAACACGCCGGACTTACACCCAAATACTACCCAAGCACCAAGGCAACGCTTTACAGATTAGTAAATTTTTATTCTTATCCTAATTTTCAATTATCTCGATCAACCGCATTTCGGTTTTTTTAAATCAAGTAATTATACCGATCTGATTTAATTCCACTGATCACCATCATTCCACGACTTTGCCCCAAATCCTTTTTAAAAAATTGATCACAGCATTAAGCGAAATCAGCATTTGCCAGGTTCGAGCCCCTGGGGAGGAATTTGAGGAAATCCAAGCCGCATACAGGTCGCAGCCATCGTGATATGTGGAAGACAGGTCGAGAGTGAGAACGCTAAGAATGCTCCTGTCGTTGCTGGCGCTTAAGTATAAGTCAACATCTTTAAGCTTTATCGTGAAAGCAGTGAATGATCAAATTAATTTTGTTGTCAAATTTTAATAACCAATTTTAAAAAGGGAACGGTATGCTGTATTACCGCATCGATGCGTAACTTAATCGCCGACCTGATCCCACGCATCAATAGTCCGACAATCGTTTGATATACCAAAGGTTCCTTTACCGCCTTTAGATATTATTAATTCTTTATTTAAGAAAATACTAACCGGAACCCGTAAATAGATTCGATCGAGAGGAAGAAGAGAATACGACCATGACAGATCCGCCTCTTTGCCTTGTAAGATAAAGAGATAGTCAGACAGATCCGATAAAGATCACAGATGCTTTAAAATAAATTTGCGAAATTTAAACATACATGACTTTAAACTTTATTACTTTTAAATAAAGACATGAATCGAACTTACATGTAGACTTGAAATTGAATGCTTTAAAGAAATAAGAAAGAGTTTGAGAAATAATTTGTAAGACAGAAAATTTCCTCAAGTCTTCTTGATTTCTCAAAGTCGAGAGGATTAGAGGAGAGAGAAGAACGAACCGCTTCTTCAAACTCCTTCGCTTTATATAGACTTGAGAGGTCAAAGTCTTCAAAGTCAGGAGACATTATGGCCCCATGTCGGAGCATCTTTGACTTTGCTTTGCTTTAGCACATGCCTGAGCATACAAACAAATGAAATTATAAAAATAACGGATCACCGATAATAAAGACGATCACCGACATAATAATAAATAACGGATCACCGATAACATGATTTGATCACCGATTACAATAATAAATAACGGATCACCGATATCATAGACGGATCACCGATTACAATAACCTTTAATGCTTTAGAGGAGGGAGGATTCCGAAGCAGTCATCTTCGTTGTCATCTCCGAGGGATATGAATGGCTCTTCACCGACGATCCGAGAACCCATGATGTAAGACTCGATCCACAGGAGTGTTCCATGACTTTAAAATATTCTTCTTCAATTCAAAAATAACCGTGCAAAGCTTACCAAACTGGTTCCAACAATGGTGGAATTATTTTGGTCCAAGCCCGGACATCCTCACTCCTAACGCCACCGCTGTTCAAATCTTTCAAAGCCCATTATACCCTACGTAACTGAGAAACGCTTCCATTTCTCTGCTCAGACGAACTACTTCCGACCATGGGTATCGATGTGGACCCATAGGTATCATACCCAAGAATCCCAGCTCATCATTCAAAAGAACCTTTAAAGTAAAATGGTGTCAAATTTGACTAACATTCAAAGCTATCCATTACCATAGTCCAAAATCGCTATCCTCACATATCCAAACCCCAGACAGAGATGTCAAAGCTGGAACTTTCCTTTCCCAGAAATCTAAAGTCACCTTTGGCCACAAGATCAAGAATATTTTAAAGTCACAGTTTAACTGCTTTAAAGTCTCCACTTCCAAAGATCAGAATGGTAAGTGTTCTCCAAACTTACAAGAAACATTACAAGTCAAAACCTTATAAGAAATCCAAATCTGATTTAGAGAACGCTTTTATAAGAAACCTCATGCCTTATAAGCTTCCAATTTCTAAAAGAAAGATTACAAAGCCAAACAGAACCCCTTTCAATTTCAAAGAAGCCACTTGTTATAAGTGCCACCAAAAGGTCATCATGAGATTTTGCAGAGTCAATAAAAACTTCACGAGCTTGGTCTCACGAAGAAACCTCTAAAATCTCTCCTCCGCTCATCGAGTCCTCCGACTCAGATTCAAATTTCTCCTTAACCGAGATGCGATCCTTACATTGATGAATTAAATAATTTTGATTCTGACATTTTTTTCATGACGATTCCGATTCGTAATCATATTTAAAGAAAATCAACGTTTTAACCAGTGATCAAGAAACTTTGCTTGAACTCATAAACATATTTCGATCCTACTCTTCAAAAAGAATATCTTGATAAACTTTAAAGACTTTCGATAAACCCGAGACTTCTAAAGCTATAACCATTAAAAGAATGCCTATGATCTCACCGAAATCGACAAGAAATCCAAGAAAACAACCCTATCGTTCAAGATCTCCAAAGGAGATTAAAGACATTAAAATCGAGATCGAGATTTAAAAGAAAAGCAAAAGGATTCAAACCATTCACTTTTTACACAAAATCAATTACAAGGTAAATAATAATTCAAATTTGGTGAAGATCTTAATAACATCAGTCTATACCGATGATTTTCTCTGTGTTTAAAACAAATCACCATAAGAAAATACTTGATTAAAGTCACTTTGTCTTTTTCTAAAGAATTTGAAATTGACGCCATTGCCTTATTTGACATCGGCCGATTTAATTGCATCAAAGAAGATGTTATCCCAAAACATCGATCGTAAAACTAAAGAAGTCACGCCAACAATTCAAAATTAAAAGTTAATGCAAAAGATGCCCTGTTTAATAATGGATTTAAAATCAAACCTCTTTGTTTTAACAAATGATATTAGCCATATCATTATTTGGGAACCCGCTTATAAATCTTATAACCCCTTATAATCAGAATTATGATAATATCTTTCAAAGCAAAAGAAAAATTTTAATTTTTCCTTTTATCAAAAAACCTAAAACTAGAGATTTAAATATTGTTAAAGCTTGTTCGCTTACCGTAACGAAATTAACGTTTCTTAAAACCAAACAAACTAATTTAGTCCGTTTTGCAAAAGAATTGAGTTTTACAAGAATAGAAAGTCATTTGAAAGATGATTTCACAAAGAAAATTTCGATTTTGAAACTCAAATCAAAAAAGAAATTGCGATTTACCAACCGCTGGAAAAGAAAACAACACTTGCAGATTTTACGAGCCTTCTTTTCGATGAAAGACAAATACCATTAAAGTCCAATTCAAATGAATGTTGAATTGGAACAACATTGTAGAATGAGATTAAAGATTTAGAAAACAAAGGTTTGATTACTAAATCTAGATCTCCTTGGTTCCGCTTTCTATGTCAACAAAAATTCAAATAGAAAGAGAACACCAAGACTTGTCATAAACTACAAACCCTTAATAAAGTTTTTAAATGGATTAGGTACCCAATACCTAATAAAAGGATTTGCTCAAAACTCCATTCTTAATTCATATTTAAATTCGACATGAAATCGTGATTTTGGCAAATTCAAATTCATCCAAATGACCGTTATAAACTGCCATCGCTCCATTTGGCCAAGATGAATGGACAAGAATGCCTTTTCGTTTAAAGAACGACCTTCGTAATTTCAAAGGATTATGAATGACATTTATAATCCCTTCCAATTTCGATTGCTTACATATGATGTATTGATTTTTCAATCAATAGATCAACATCTTAAACATTTAAAGACTTCTTTATTTTACAACCAGAAAGGTCGGTCTTGCTATTTCTAGTACAAAGATTTCTTTATTTCAAACAAAGATCGTGTTTCGGTCATTACATTTCAAAGGAACCATCATTCCTATTGAAAGATCTTTTGCCTTTACCGACAAGTTTCGATAAAACTCGATAAAACCCAATTGCAAAGATTTTGGGAAGCTTAAATTATGTTCTGATTGCCCCAATGCCATTAGTGATAGAAACCATCGCATGATAGTTAAAAAGAAGCCCATTGCATGGTCAAGAGCATACTAAAATTGTTAGACGATAAAGAATATGGTTAAAGACATTCCGGCTTATTTCTTGCTAATCCTCAGATTACCTAAAATTGTTGAAACCGATGCATCGATTTAGATATGGTGGATATTAAAGAATTGGATAATAATAGCATGTAGTCCAAGACAAGTCATTATTGAATGAATGTCGAAAAATTATTCTACCATTAAAAAGAGATTTTATCCATTGTTTTATGCATTTCAAATTTCAAAGCGACTTACTAAATCAAAGATTTTTACTAAGAATTGATTGCAAAGTCAAAACATGTTTTAGAAAAGATGTTCAAAACATCGATCAAAACAAATTTTTGCACAAGCCATTTTAAGTGTCTTTGATTTTATATCGAGTTTATTAAAGGAGATACAAATTCTCTCCCCGATTTTCTAACTGTGGAATTTCTTCAAAATGTATAATGCCACCCAAGAAAAGAGACAGCGGAAAGGATCCTCAGCACTCGTGTCCCAGACACCTCTAAAGCATCCTCTCTAAAGAAAAATTGCTCTTCAAAGAATCACATCTGCAAAGCCTATCAAATCTGGATTGATACGGTAGAAGAACGAAGCTCATGAAGCTCGATCTAAAGCCCTTTCCTCCTGTGAATGTAAAAGAATGGATGCAATCCATTTCTAAATCTCCCGAGCTTACGTCACTTTACAAAGCTTTTCCCAAAGTCGATTTCTCAAAGAAGAAATTCAAAAAGAAAATCCATTTCTAAAGAAATTTCAAAACTTCTTCTCAAAACATAGTTCTGTGAAAGTTCATCCTCCCGCATTGTCCTTTCACAAACAAAGCTTTTAAATAAAACTACGGAAAGGTTAGATAAAACCTATATCCAAAACATTTTAACTATGGAAGAAGGGTTTTACCATACTGACCAATTTCAAGCAAAGCTAAAGATTATACCCAAAGGCTGGAATTTCAAACCATGATTTATCAAACCCCAAATTTACTATCAAAGATTTTGAATCACGTAATCCGTGAAATTCAAACATTTTTATCTCAAATGATGCTCATTCTCGAGCCCGCCATTCTACGGCAACCATCCTAAAAGTCTTGAGCCCAAAATGGAATGACCCATGCCCAAAAGCCTTCCCGCCAAATTTTCAAAATCAAACGAACCATTGCTTTCTTTCACCTATCGGGATTACCAACCGGTTCAACACCTTTTCATTCAAAATTCAAAACCATTCATTTTCAATTAATAACCGTGCAAAGCTTACCAAACTGGTTCCAACAATGGTGGAATTATTTTGGTAAGCTTTGCACGGTTATTTTTGAATTGAAGAAGAATAACCATGAATGGGACTTTTTTGGATTTTGATTTCTGATGTATGACATTTATACATCTCAAGTTAATCATACAATACAGTATTCAAAAATAACCGTGCAAAGCTTATTGGTATTCATGTCATTCAACAAAGATTTAAACAATACTTCCAATATCCATATCTTCTTGGAATGCTTCTATATCTGAGGAGGCTATAGAAGATGATTGATCCTGATTTATTTCCTGAACTCTACTAGTTTGGGGAGTATCAGGAGCAATTTGTACTTTAGAAGCAGAAGAAGAAGATGCTTCTATTTTGTTAAGTTGTTCTTAATCGGCCTGCAAACTGATTTAGAATCTCGAACAAGCTGACTATGTTTCAAACCGAAAGGTCAAAATAGTTCTTAAGCTTTTCAAGGAATCGATTTTGAATCAAGGACTGAATGGTTGACTTTGATCCGACTCATCCTAGTCAATCGTTTTCCTATTGTATTTAGATTAGCATTGCGTAAATTATTCCGCTGAATAATGCTATCTAAATTTTTCTCGGATCATTTGGCTTTTGGTTTTTATAAGGAGAGGTTTGATCCAGAGGTTCTCCATGGTTTACGCCCCAAGAGGGGATGCCGTAATCAACGGTTCCATGTCCGATAGATTCCATTCATGACCTTTTTACGCATTGTGATTGGATTTGTTTCTTCGAAAGGATAAGAAATATTATTATCGTAAACATAAATCTCAAACCAATCAAAAACATAATGGACTTTATGCAAATTTACAAACTCAAAATAATTCTCAATTTCTTTTCTTTGGTTTAAGAAATGTTTAAAACCAAAGTCTTTTTTCTTTGTTATTCGTGAATAAAATTTTATGAAGAAGAGTTTTATCAAACTCAAAATCTTTCAAGGACATGACACATTCTCTCTGACAGCAGAAGGTCGAGAAGTTTGGAGGCGTTCCTTCTTCCCGCTTAGTTCTGCTGTCTACTAGTGTAGATTGGATGAGGAATACCAGTAGTGTAATCAATGTAACGTATAGATGTACTTGGTATATCCGAGGTGGAAAACCTCTGGCTTTAAAAGGCAAGTTTAATCAAGGGACTTTTGAGAATTTCTTTTCCAATATCAAGACTGGAAATTGAATCTCATCGTCATGGAGAATCTAGAAGATGTAGATCTCCAAAGGATAATTTGATTTTTCCGTTCAATACCGAGTTACATTTTGCAACTCAGATTTGGGCTCAAATTGTTTAAATTACTCATTGAGTGGCTCCTTCAAGAATCCATTCTTCCAAGATTGATATCTTCCACGATTGGTCTAGTACGTTGTTTGCTTTTAGACAAGTCACCGCAAGAGAAGAGTTTCATCTCTTTGACTCGAATTTACGCTCAGATTGAACCGAGACCATAACTTTGTATGATATTTTGAAAATCAAGGCACCGAATGATCCTTCTAACATACGGTAGTTGTGAGTTTTGATCCAGGATCATGCTTTCCAAAATATTTTTGTCTTTAAGAGAAACTATGTTTGGATAGTCCAAATGAAATGGGTCCTTACAGACTAGATTCAATACTACCGAGTAGAGAATCATCAAAGGAGATGAACCTCCCATCCCCGAGGAAGAATAAGTGTTTAATCCTTCTTTAGTCAAGTGGCTTTATTCCTACTGATTAAACCGATATGAATATAATTAAAATTCTTTTTCTTAAATTCTTAAAGAATCTTCTAAAATAAATGAATTGTTCAAATGGCTTTGAAAGAGTGATATCTCTTCTTCGCCTTTATGACAAAAATCCGCCTTAGAAAATCGAGTTTTTTCATATTGTAAATCTTATCTTTAGAAATCTTTGGTAAATCCCAATTGTCAATTGCTTTATCAAAATTTTCAACAATGAATTCTTCAATTCACCACGTTTGAAACACTAGTCTTCTAAGCAAGAGCTAGAGAAAGATTGTGCTCACGTAGCAAAGACCCATGAGATGCAAAAATTTTAAAAGACTTCAAAATGTTCTAAATGGCAAAGTAAAATGTCTTAGGCAAGAGTTGGTCTTATCGCCTCAGAACATCGCTGACTTACACCCAAATACTACCCAAGCACCAAGGCAACCTTTACCGATTAGTCAATTTTAATCTTATCCAAATTTTAACACACACACAAAATCTTTAAACCATAAAACACTACTTCCCTTGGCTCGATACCACAAGGACCGGATCGTGGAAAGAGTGAATGATCAAATTAATTTTGTTGTCAAATTTAATAACCAATTTTAAAAGTGGAAATGGTACGTATGGCGCTGTATTACCGATCGATGCAGTAACTTAATCCGCTTGACCCAGATCCGACTTAGAATGCATCAATAGTCCGCACATCAAGGTTTCCAAATGATATACCTACAAAGTTGTTCCTTTACCGCCTTTAGATATTATTAATTCTTTATTTGTGGCAAGTGTGCACCACAAGGCTCGAGAAAATACTAAATCCGGAACCCGTAAATAGTATTCTCGATGGAGAGAAGAAGAGAATACGATCGACGACAGATCCGCCTCTTTGCCTTGTAAGATAGAAGAAGTATGGCAGTATCCGATAAAGATCACCGCTAGATGCTTTAAAATAAATTTGCAGAAATTTAAACATACATGACTTTAAACTTTATTACGCCTTTTAAATAAAGACATGAATTGAACTTACATGTAGACTTGAAATTGAATGCTTTAAAGAAATAAGATGTAAAGAGTTCGAGAAATAATTTTAAGACAGAAAATTTCCTCAAGTCTTCTTTGATTTCAAAGTCAGAGGATTGTAGAGAGAGAAAAGAACGAACCGCTTCTTCAAACTCCTTCGCTTTATATAGACTTGAGAGTTTAAAGTCTTCAAAGTCATGGAGACATTACGTGGCCCCACATGTCGGAGCATCTTTCGACTTTTGCTTTTGCTTTATGAGTAGCATGCCTGAGCATACAAACAAAATGAAATTACAAAAAATAACGGATCACCGATAATAAAGACGGATCACCGATTACAATAATAAATAACAGATCACCGATAACATAGACGGATCACCGATTATAATAATAAATAACGGATCACCGATATCATAGACGGATCACCGATTACAATAACCTTTAATGCTTTAGAGGAGGGAGGATTCCGAAGCAGTCATCTTCGTTGTCATCTCCGAGGGATATGAATGGCTCTTCATCACATGATCCGAGGAACCGCACAAGACTCGATCTGCATATGGTGAGTCGCTCCATGACTTTAAATATTCTTCTTCGCCTTGCACCGCCAAAAGTGGACCGAGCTTTAGATTGGAAAGGAAAGTTCCCCGAGCTTTGACATCTCTAATGGGGTTCGATATGCAGGATAGCCGCTGACTACGGTAATGGATACTGAATGTTCACAAATTTTGACCACCATTTTACTTTAAAGCGTTCTTTCAAGGATGAGTCGATTTCGCATGAAACCTATGTTCCACATCCATACCCATGGTAGAAGAAGTTCAGTAAATGCAGAAATGGAGAAAACGCTTCGATTCTCGTAGGGTATAACGGGCTTTGAAAAGATTTAGACAAACCGTATGCTAGAGTGAGGATGTCCAAGCTTGACCAAAATAATTCCACCATTTGGAACCATTTTGCACGTTATTTTTGAATCAAGAATAATAACCATGAACGGGACTTTTTGGATTTTGAATGAATGTTGAACTGTGCCCGCTGGTAATCCCAATAGGAAAGAAAGGCAATGGTTCATTTGATTTTGAAAATTTAATGGAAGGCTTTAGTGCTCATGAGTAGTCATTCCAATCGCTTGGGCTCAAGACTTTGGATGGTTGTCAGAGAAAGTGTGCTCGTAACGAGCATCATCGAGATAAAATGTTCAATTTCACAGATTCGTGAATTCCAAAATGCTTTGATAAGAAGGCTGGGTTTTGATAAATCCCATGGTTCAAAACCAGCCTTGGGAAAAATCTTCAAGATTGTTTGAAATGGGTCAAGATGGTAAAACCCATCTTCCATAGATAAAATGTTTTGGAAATAGTTTTATCAAACCATTCAAGTTTTTAAAAGCTTTGTTTCAGGAAAGGACAATCGAGGATGAACTTTCACCGTAAAGAACCATGTTGAGAAGAAGTTTTTGAAATTTCTTTAAATGGATTTTTCGAATTTCTTCTTTCGAGAAATCACTGGGAAAAGCTTTGTAAGGCAGCATAAGCTCAGAGATTTAAATGGATTGCATCCATTCTTTTACCCGCTCCTCGGAGGAAAGTGGCTTAGATCGAGCTCATGAGCTTCCTGTTTCTTCACCATATCAATCCAAGATTTGATAGATTGATCAAAGAGAGCAATTTTTCAGGAGAGGATGCTTTAGAGGTGTCTGGGACGTGGTCTTCGAGGATCCCTTTCCTTTGTCTTTTCGGTGGCATTATCTGTTAAGAAATTCTGTTAGAAAATCGTGAGAGAATTTGTATCTCCTTTAATAAACTCAATATCGAAATCAAAGACACTTAAATGGCTTGCCAACGCAAAATTTGTTTTGATGCAACGTTTTGAACATCTTTTCTAAAACATGTTTCAGCCTTTGCAATCAATTCTTAGTAAAAATCTTTGATTTAGTAAGTCGCTTTGAAATTTGGAAATGCATAAACAATGGATAAAATCTCTTTTAATGGTAGAATAATTTTTCCATTCATTCCAATGAGCGTAAACATACCGACTACCGTTTTATTATTATCCAATTGCTTTAATATACCACCATATCCTAATTCTGATGCATCGTTTTCAACTATTTTATGTAATGTATGATTAGCTAGAAATAAGCACGGAATGTCTTTAACCATATTCTTTATCTGTCTAACAATTTTAGTATGCTCTTCTGACCATGCAATGGGCTTCTTTAACCTATCATGCAATGGTTTTGCTATCCTAATGGCATTGTGACGTAAATCAAGAACATAATTTAAGCTTCCCAAAATCTTTGCAATTGGGTTTTATCAAGGATTTTATCGTGAAACTTGTCAAGAAGGCAAAAGATCTTTCAATAGAATGATGGTTCCTTTGAAATGTAATGACCAAGAAACCTGATCTTTGTTCAAATAAAGAAATCTTTGTACTAGAAATAAGAAGACCAAATTTTCTAGTTGTAAAATAAAAAGTCTTTAAATGTTTAAGATGTTGATCTATCGATTGAGAAAAATCAATACATCATCAATGTAAACAATACAGACTTGAAAGTGGATTATAAATGTCATTCATAATCCTTTGAAATTCGGGCGTGCATTCTTTAAACCAAAAGGCATTATCGTCTATTCATCGCCAAATGGAACAAAGAAAAGCGCTTTATAACTATTTTGATGAATTTGAATTTGCCAAAACTCGATTTCATGTCAAATTTCAAAATACGAATTAAGAATGGAGTTTTCAAATCCTTTTATTGTGTATTGGTACCTAATCCATTTTAAAGCTTTATTAAGGGTTTGTAGTTTATGACAAGTCTTGTGTTCCTCTTTCTATTTCGTAATTTTTTGACATGAAAGCAAGATGAAGACCAAGGAGATCTAGATTTAGTAATCAAACCTTTGTTTTCTAAATCTTTAATCTCATTTCTACATCGTTGTTCCAATTCAACATTCATTTGAGTAGGTATTTGTCTTTCATCAAAAGAAGGCTCATAAGGCAAATCTACCAAGTGTTGTTTTCTTTCCAAAAAGCGCTGGTAAATCAAAGACAAATTTCTTTTCGATTTGAGTTTCAAAATCGAAATTTTCTTTGTAAGAAATCATCTTCAAATGACTTTCTATTCTTGTAAAACTCAATTCTTTTTGCAAATGTACTAAATTAGTTTGTTTGGTTTTAAGAACATTAATTTCATTCTCGTAAATGTAATGTTTTAACAATATTTAAATCTCTAGTTTTAGGTTTTTCAATAAAAAGGAAAAATTAAAATTTTTTCTTTGCTTTGAAAGAGATATTATCATAATTTACAGATAAGGGGTTATAAGATTTATAAACTGAGTTCCCAAAATAATGATATGGCTAATATCATTTGTTAAAACAAAAGAGGTTTTGATTTTAAACATTTGACGATCAACTTTGCATTAACTTTAATTTTGAATCTGCCTTTCTTTAGTTTTCTGATGCGTTTTTGGGATAACATCTTCTTCGATGCACCAAATCAGCACCTAATTTCAAATTTAGAAACTAACAAGAATTTCAATGGCCTTGTCAAGTTGGGTTTTATAGGCATTGGCTGCCATGGTCATCTGTTGCAACAAACCTAAAATATTGTACTCGGACATACCATCAATATTCCACTCATAGACTGAAGATGCATTAAACCGAGATTGGTTTAAGGCTGTTGATTGAGAAAAAAAAACTTAACAAAGAATTAATGTCTTTGTGGATTATAAATGTCATACATCAGATTTACCATCAAAGGATTGATGGTATGTCCGAGTACAATATTTTAGGTTTGTTGCAACAGATGACCATGGCAGCCAATGCCTATAAAACCCAATCAGGAACTTCTGACAAGGCCATTGCAGAAATTCTGTGCAGTCACCGTCAACTTAAAGGTCAGGATCATCTTCACCAAACAAGAACAAATAAATCCTAAATTCAATCCAAACCGAGGATGGTATACCCATTCTTGATGAAATAAAAATTTCGTGATGTCACACCTCGATCATCACCATATCCCTTCATTTCATAGTGATCCTTCTCACCTTAGAGACAAAACGCCGAGTTATACATAACTCGAGATGTAGAAAACTTAGTCAATTCCAAAGCTACAAAGCCACTTTCTTCACTGATTTTCTTAAGAGACGATGCAAACCATACAACTTGAAAGAAAAATTCCTGTCGGTTTACTCACTCTTAGAGAAAAAGTTAGAAACTCTATTAAAGCCCTTCATGACAATCGTATTCCTTATGACCACCTCACCTATGGTGAATTAGTTAGTTTCGTCAACAAGGAAGGTCTAAAGATTTGCCAAGACTTGAAATTACAAAAACGCCTGAAATGGGAGCTTAGACAGTCTAAGCATGAACTAGGCAGCTTTTGTAAACAGTTTAACTATGACCGCTTAAAGTCTCCACTTCCAAAGATCAGAATGGTGTGTTCTCCAAACTTACAAGAAACATTACAAGTCAAAACCTTATAAGAACTAAATCTGTTTTTAGAGAACGATTTTATAATAATCCTTCAAGGCCTTATAAAGCCCAATTTCTAAAAAGAAAGATTACAAAGCCAAACAAAGAACCCCTTTCAATTTCAAAGCCACTTGTTAAGTGCCACCAAAAGTCATCATGCGAGATTTCAGAGTCACAAAAACTTCACGAGCTTGGTCTCACGAAGAAACTCTCTAAAATCTCTCCTCCGCTCATCGAGTCCTCCGACTGATTCAAATTTCTCCTCAACCGAGATGATCCTTTATGTCAATAATTAAATAATTGATTCGATACTTTTTCATGATGATTCCGATTCGTAATCATATTTAAAGAAAATCAATGTTTTAACCAGATCAAGAAACTTTGAACTTGTTAAACATATTTCGATCCTACTCTTCAAAAGAATATCTTGATAAACTTTTAAAGACTTTTGATAAACCCGAGACTTCTAAAGCTATAACCATTAAAAAGAATGCCCATGATCTCACCGAAATCTTGGACAAGAAGAATCCAAGAAAACAACCCTAATGTTCAAGATCTCCAAAGGAGATTAAAGACATTAAAATTGAGATCGAGATTTAAAAGAAAAGGTAAAAAGGATTCTCAAACCATTCATTTTACTACAAAATCAATTACAAGGTAATTCGATAATAATTCAAATTCACGGTGAAGATCTTAATAACATTGAAGTCTATATCGATGATTTTCTCGTGTTTTAAAACAAATCACCATAAGAAAATACTTGATTAAAGTCACTTTGTCTTTTCTAAAGAATTTGAAATTGACGCCATTGCCTTTATTTCGACATCGGTGCGATTTAATTGCATCAAAGAAGATGTTATCCCAAAACATCTGCATCGAAAACTAAAGAAAGGTCACGCCAACAATTCAAAATTAAAAGTTAATGCAAAAGTTGATGCTGTTTTTAATAATGGATTTAAAATCAAAACCTTTTTGTTTTAACAAATGATATTAGCTATCATTATTTTGGGAACTCCGCTTATAAATCTTATAACCCTTATACCGTAAATTATGATAATATCTCTTCAAAGCAAAAGAAAAAATTTTAATTTTTCCTTTATTGAAAACCTAAAACTAGAGATTTAAATATTGTTAAAGCTTGTCTGCTTACGTAATGAAATTAATGTTCTTCTTAAAACCAAACAAACTAATTTAGTCTGCTTTGCAAAAAGAATCGAGTTTTACAAGAATAAAGTCATTTGAAAGATGATTTCATAAAAGAAAAATTTCGATTTTGAAACTCAAATCAAAAAGAAATTTGTGCTGATTTACCAACCGCTGAAAAGAAAACAACACTGCAGATTTTTACGAGCCTTCTTTCGATGAAGACAAATACCATTAAAGTTCACCAATTCAAATGAATGTTGAATTGGAACAACAATAACGGATCACCGATATCATAGACGGATCACCGATTACAATAACCTTTAATGCTTTAGAGGAGGGAGGATTCCGAAGCAGTCATCTTCGTTGTCATCTCCGAGGGATATGAATGGCTCTTCACCATGATCCGAGAACCCATGTAAGACTGATCTATGAGCTGTTCCATGACTTTAAAATATTCTTCGCCTGCACCGCCAGCAAAGGATCGAGCTTTAGATTGAAAGGAAAGTTCCCCGAGCTGACATCTCTAATACTGGTTCGATACGAGGATATCATTGACTACAGAATGGATATTTTGAATGTCACAAATTGACCACCATTTTACTTTAAAGGTTCTTTGAAGGATGACCAACTCTTAGCCTAAGACATTTTACTTTGCCATTTAGAACATTTTGAAGTCTTTTTAAAATTTTTGCATCTCATGGAGTCTTTGCTCTGTAGAGCACAATCTTTCTCTAGCTCTTCTTCCGAGAAGACTAGTGTTTCAAAGGGGAAGGATATGGATATTGGAAGGCAGCAATGACAGTAAGACCTTCGCGCCAAACCCCATCGCAGTCAAGAATCTGGGACCCACACTGTTGGTCCTCGGCGCTAAGTATAGGCTTTCAAGCTTTTAAGAGTGGTAAGAAGATGGTATCGAGCCAGCCATCTGAGCGATAAATTTACTTCGCCAAGGCCATACTGGGCTCCCTCAGAATGAGTCCAAAGACGTACGGCTTGGCCTGATCCCGGTTCGTCCCGTGGCATATCAAGTAGCGCCTTCCCTAACCTTAAGCTTTTCAATCACTTTAAGACAGAGATCGAACAAAAGGTTCAAGGGGAAATGGATAAAGGCAAAGAACACAAGAAGACCTTCGCGCCAAACCCCATCGTAGTAACGGGACCCACACTGGATCGTGGCTTAAGATAAAGTAGCTTCAACAAAGATTAATTTTGTTGTCAAATTTTAATAACCAATTTTAAAAGGAAATGGTACGTTGTATTACCGTGATCGATGCAGTAACTTAATCCGCTGGACCCGCATCCGACTTGTAATGTATCAATAGTCCGCACAACCCAAGTTTCCACCGATATACCCATGTTGTTCCTTTACCGCCTTTAGATATTATTAATTCTTTATTTGTGGCAAGTGCACCAAGGTTTTCGCAGAAAATACTAACCGAACCCGTAAATAGATTCGATCGAGAGAAGAAGAGAATACGACTCATGTAGATCCGCCTTTGCCTTGTAAGATAAGAAGAATTGTATGGCGATCCGATAAAGATCACCGCTAGATGCTTTAAAATAAATTTGCAGTAAATTTAAACATACATGACTTTAAACTTTATTACGCCTTTTAAATAAAGACATGAATCGAACTTACATGTAGACTTGAAATCGAATGCTTTAAAGAAATAGTAGAAAGAGTTCGAGAAATAATTTTGTAAGACAGAAAATTTCCTAAGTCTCTTCGATTTCTCAAAGTGAGAGGATTGTAGGAGAGAGAAAAGAACGAACCGCTTCTTCAAACCCTTCGCTTTTATATAGATTGAGAGGCTTGCAAAGTCTTCAAAGTGGAGACATTGGGTGGCCCCACATGTCTGAGCATCTTTGACTTTGCTTTGCTTAGTGATGAGTAGCCCACATGCCTGAGCATACAAACAAAACGAAATTACAAAAATAACGGATCACCGATAATAAAGACGGATCACATAATAATAAATAACTGACCGATAACATAGATCACCGACATAATAATAAATAACGGATCACCGATATCATAGATCACCGATTACAATAACCTTTAATGCTTGTAGAGGGAGGATTCAAGCATCTTCGTTGTCATCTCCGAGGTATATTAATGGCTCTTCACCACGATGACCGAGGAACCGCATGTAAGACTGATTCATAGGAGCTGTTCCATGACTTTAAAATATTCTTCTTCGCCTTGCACCGCCAAAAGGATCGAGCTTTAGATTGAAAGGAAAGTTCCCCGAGCTGACATCTCTAATACCTGGGTTTGATATGGAGGATAGCCGCTTTTGACTACGGTAATGGATAGCTGAATGTTCACAATTTTGACCACCATTTTACTTTTAAAGGTTCTTCAAGGATGAGTCGATTCTGCATGAAACCCATGTTCCACATCCATACCCATGGTAGAAGAAGTTCGATGTAAACAGCAGAAATGGAGAAAACGCTTTCATTCGTAGGGTATAATGGGCTTTGAAAAGATTTAGACAACCGTGGCGTAGAGTGAGGATGTCCGGCTTGACCAAAATAATTCCACCATTGTTGAACCACGCTTTGCACGGTTATTTTTCGAATCACAAGAATAACCATGAATGGGACTTTTGGATTTTGAATGAAGGTGTCCGAACCAGCTGCTGGTAATCCCAATAAAGCGAAAGAAAGGCAATGGTTCATTTGATTTTGAAAATTTAATGAAGGCTTTGCCATGAGTAGTCATTCCACCGCTTGGGCTCAAGACTTTGGATGGGTCAGAATAGCAGTGCTCGTAACGAGCATCACCGAGATAAAATGTTCAATTTCACAGATTCGTGAATTCCAAAATGCTTTGATAAAGCAAGGGTTTTGATAAATCCCATGGTTCAAAAACCAGCCTTTGGGAAAAATCTTTAAGATTGCTCGAAATGGGCCAAGATGGTAAAACCCATCTTCCATAGATAAAATGTTTTGGAAATAGTTTTATCAAACCATTCAAGTTTTCTTTAAAAGCTTTGTTTGGAAAGGACAATCCTATGAACTTTCACCGTAAAGAACCATGCTTGAGAAGAAGTTTTGAAATTTCTTTAAAATGGATTTTTCTTTTGAATTTCTTCTTCGAGAAATCGACTTTGGGAAAGCTTTGTAAGGCTAGCATAAGCTCAGAGATTTAGAAATGGATTGCATCCATTCTTTACCCGCTCGGAGGAAAGGGCTTTTGATCGAGCTTCACGAGCTTCCCGTTTCTTCACCATATCAATCCAAGATTTGATAGGCTTGCAGATGTGATCAAGAGAGCAATTTTTCTTGTGAGGAGAGGATGCTTAGAGTGTCTGGGACATGTGGTCTGGAGGATCCTTTCCCTTTGTCTTTTCTTGGTGGCATTATCTGCTTAAGAAATTCTGTTAGAAAATCGTGAGAGAATTTGTATCTCCTTTAATAAACTCAATATCGAAATCAAAGACACTTAAAATGGCTTGCCAACGGCAAAATTTGTTTTGATGCAATGTTTTGAACATCTTTTCTAAAACATGTTTGCAGCTTTGCAATCAATTCTTAGTAAAATCTTTGATTTAGTAAGTCGCTTTGAAATTTGGAAATGCATAAAACAATGGATAAAATCTCTTTTAACGGTAGAATAATTTTTCCGACATTCATTCCAATGAGCGTAAACATACCGACTACCCGTTTTATTATTATCCAATTGCTTTAATATCCCACCATATCCTAAACTGATGACTGCTTTCAACAATTTTGTAATGCAGATTAGCAAGAAATAAGCACGGAATGTCTTTAACCATATTCTTTATCTGCTCAACAATTTTAGTATGCTCTTCTCGACCATGCAATGGGCTTCTTTAACCTATCATGTAACGGTTTTCGCTATCCTAATGGCACAGATGTAAATCAAGAATATAATTTAAACTTCCCAAAAATCTTCGTACTGGGTTTTATCATGATTTTATCAGAAACTTGTCAAGAAGGCAAAGATCT